>JAAGVU020000103.1:646709-671968 GCA_011763525.2 Mormyrus iriodes | reverse complement strand
CATCCATCCATCTATCCATCCATCATTCATAACTGCTTATCCAGCACAGAGTACTAGTGAATCTGGAGCCTATCCCAGAATGCACAGGGCAAAGGAGAGGACACACTAGATGAGATGCAGTTTATCTCATTTCCGTGCATATTGAGAGTACATCAGAGACCGTACATGTGAAGTGTAGGAAGATACAGTCGGAACACTTGATACTGAATGACAGAGTGGGGTAATACAAAGGGGGGGAAACGTCTAACCAAGGGAAAATGAAAGGGTACTTTGATGGAAGCTATTTCAATTGGCATGCCTCTGACACTTACATAACCATCCGTAACCAACATGAGAACTTTTTGCAAAGATTGGAAAAAGGAAAGCAGACAGGATGTAGATGACTGAGATCCACAGATCTCCAGACTGCACTCCACATCTTTGAACATGGATTACAGAAATACAGAAAAATATCGCAAAACATGTGCAAAATATATATTACAAACGGGCCTTGTCTTTAACAATATGGTTTGCATAATACAGCTCCGATGTGAAAGTAGAAGTACAAAAAGCCCAAGTGGTAATGTCTTCCCCCTTGCTATCAATTTGAGACTGTCGTCAGGAGCTGCAATAACGGCAGATTAGAGCAGGTGGGCTTTCTCCAGGGAATGGCCTCTGCACCACCGTAGTGCTCCTCTGTGAGCCTGGTGACATGTGTTCCCTTCCAAAGGCCAAATTTCTCTGTCTGATTATCTTCCTCGGTGCCTGTATTTTCTCCCCTTTAGTGCTCTTTGGAGAGACAATTTGCACGGGCGCCTCCAAGTTTTATTTGCTGATGTTTCGGCGGAGGAAAGGAGAAGACAGCGAATGAAAGGCATTAATCACCTCACAGGCTGTGGAGAGATAATTGTGAGGGGACACTGTGGGAAGGAGGAAAGCGGTGAGATGGAAAAACAAAATAAATCAGAGTGGGAGATGGAAGGGTAACACAGGAGCCGTGTTGCTGCATGACACCACCTTTTTCATCCTCGTGTTTTAACTAGCAGATTGTTACTGCTAGCCTATGTTTGCTGAAATGAGTTATATTATGGGATGGCAAAAACACCGGAATGTAAAGAGCGAGAGCAACGGTGAGGGACTGTTAATTAAAAGAGATATATCCAGATGGGTCTTCAGATCTGAAGATCCAGTGACGAGCTTGTCAATGACATATTATGTTGTAATCAATCATAGGCATATTGCTGAAAGGCACAGGAATATTTCACTGCTGATAAATGCATTTTCCTTATCTTTAATAACAGTGAATTAATCCTTCTGTTAATGATTTCCTGTGATCCTTATACGCAGTAACATTCATGTAACCCTATTGTCTGGCTCATCATA
This sequence comes from Mormyrus iriodes, assembly GCA_011763525.2. Taxonomy (NCBI): domain Eukaryota; kingdom Metazoa; phylum Chordata; class Actinopteri; order Osteoglossiformes; family Mormyridae; genus Mormyrus; species Mormyrus iriodes. Next base: position 670,606 of record JAAGVU020000103.1, on the reverse strand, counting down.
GCATCATAGGAGATCAAGCTGGTTGCATCCTGCTCCAAAAGCCCCACTCTTCAGGCAATTATAATTTCAGAACCATTAATGGGAAGGCAGTGTGGGAGTGTTCAGAATATTAGCACGAAAGTTCAGACTAAAATGTGAACAAAATTCATGGTATATGACAAACACATGTTTATTTTCTTATACATGTAGCAGCTGAGCTTAAGTGCAGCAAAGCATAACTAAAAAAACCTAGTGAACTCTATTGTGTGCGTTTTTTTATTTTAAGAACAGTACATTTTGTTCAGGAAAAGTGTAAGTATTTTAACTCTAGAGCAAGACAAATTTGTGACACACGCTGAATGAAATGTCTGTGGGACCAAACTACATTCATGACTATGACCTATTTTACACTAAAAATAACATAACCTTTATTTTTATTTTTAATTCATTCATAATTTTATAAAAAAGTGAAAACGACTGAGGAGCTGAAAGTGAACAACCTTAGAAAACTCCATTTCAGGACAAATGCATTTATTCATTCATTCAAATGTCGGGTTTCATAGTCATATCAGATTCTTCCATGTGCCTGCTTGTCCCTTCCAGGGTCATGGGGGGGTCCAGAGCCTATCCTGGAGGCTACAGACACAAGGTAGGGAACCACCCAGGAGGGGACACTAACCTCAGAGACAGCACAGTTACACCTATGGGCAATTTGGTAACTCCAGTTAACCTCAGCACATTGATGCACTGTAGGGGAAACCGGAATACCAGGACAAAATCCCACGACAACATGGGGAGAAGATGCAAATGCCACAAACACGGAGCCATGGCAAAGATTCGAACCCGGGGCCAAGAGACGCCAGGTAATAGCGCTAGCCCCTCCGCCACCATGGCGCCACACAGCCACGTTAGTCTGCCTAAAGACTGCAATGAGTTTTGACATAGAAATTACAATTCCAGCACTGTGCGGAACTTTCATCATTTTCCCTTCTGGTTTTCTCATTTCCAAACATACCTTTTTAACTCTTTTCCTGCGGTCACCCTGCCAGTATTTGTACATTGAAAAATATTAACGTGAATACATACACGAACCAACTGTTGGACACATTTTCAAAAAATTTTAAGTTGAAATCATAAGTGGAAGAGAAATCCCCCAAAACAATATTATCTGCCATAGCCCCCACGTTCAGCCATTCAGCTACGACCACCAACTTATTACTCCATCTGGGGCACAGGTCACCACCAAAGGCTCTGTAGGCATTTCTGTCTGGATGCCCTCCCTCTTCTCTCTCCTTTGATCTTTGTATAAGCCTGCCGCATGTTTTTCTGCCTTTTTTTCCTTAGTCACCCTCTTTTTCTGTAGCCTTAAGAATTCCAGGACAGACCCTTTGTGGTGATGTTGTTCGTAGGCTTGCAGACAGAATGTGTAATCCTTCCCCCCGACTCTTACCATTCTCCTTTTCTGCAGCGAATTGCTTTGTTCTTTGCCAGAGGTCATTGTTGCTGAGGGTGTAGGATCCACCGTACATTGGTGTTGATGAAGATCTCACTATAAAGATCAAACTTCCTGACCTTGTCTTGCAGGGACAGTCTTCCATGGAGCTCCAGGTGATGTTTAGCTGCAGAAATGATCCTGTCGTTCTGCTTTGCTGATGCCCTTTATATCAGCATCTTTGCAGTCATGCTTGTTGAAGATGCTGCCAAAGACTGCAACACTTCTGTTTTCTTACCTTTCAGTACTAGGTTTGTATTGGTTGTATTCACCTTGAGGGTGTTAAGACCAAATTGCACAGATGTAGATGGCACATAATTTTTCTTGCCCTGCATCTCTTGATAATTATAGGACAAAAGTACCAGATCATGTGCAAAGTCCAGTAGAACGGTGTCCAAGTTGTCCACTGGATTTTTTTTCATTTCTATACAATAGATGACTTCAACTTCCAGTAAATTACAAGCAACAAAGTAGATGTGGAACTAGGCGCCCATTATCCTCATCTGATCCAGTCCTCACTTCAAATACATCTTCAAGCTTCTTATCGTGGATCATTTTGCAGATCATTCCACCCTGAGGATCCTTCATGATAACGACACGTTGAGTGGCACACCATGATGTCGAAGAAGTTTAAATAAGTCTCTCTCTCTCCACATTAAAAAATGCTTTTTCATAATCAATGAAACTGGCATACAGCAGGGATTTCAATTCCATTGACTGCTCAAATGGGATGAACGGTATCATGATTTGGCAAGTATAGGATCTGTCTTTTAAAAATACCTTGCAGGTCATGTAGCTGCATGTCAAATTAGTCTTTCATTCTGTTCAAGATAATCGTGTCGAACACCTTTCTGAGTACGTACAGAAGTGTGATCTTCCTGTTGTCGTCATACCTGCTAAGCTCACCTTTCTTTGGGATCTTAATCAGCTCGGGCTTAGGATCTCTTTCACTCTGCTTTTAGTTGTTGGTGCTTCCGGATTTCTCCGGGAGTGAGCGCAACATTCCCACTACGGTCTCCGCGTTTGCCTTGAGAGTTTCTTTGGGAATGTTGTTTAGTTCCACCACCCTGTCATTTCTTGATGGCTTTCCAAATTTCTTCCTTGGTCCGTTTGCTACCATCTATGGTAGGTGCATTTCATTGGCTAGACGTCAGGTGGATTTCATAGCATAGGTCTATTCAAAAGCTCCTGCAAACATTAAGACAATCTGCATACTTGTTGTTAGCCTACATTTTACTTATGAGATACGTTTCTCCAAGGTAATGTACAATTGAGGTAGCAGGGTCATCCAGTCGCTGCATCAGTTGGGATTAAGAGCCTTACACAAGGACCCAATGGCAAAATCACTCAACAGATCATGGGACCATTGTCCTTCTCACTTAGTGTTTTCCTGACAGTTTCTTGGTGGTGTCATACAGCTCCTTCATGTTAGCATTTCTTTTTTTCGTGATTGTCTTCTGCTGCTAGGTTGTCAGTGTAGCTTTGCTTGTCAGCTCTGATGTTTTTCTTCGCATAGCTTCTGGGTGGTGCTGTTGGGTCTTAGATATTCCTGCACCGCCCATGTTTCAGTTCCTGTTGTACTGTTGTTCAACACTGTTGTACTTCTTTCTCCTACTTCCTTTCTTAGATTATATGCAAAATGTCTGCTGTTTTCCATTCTTTGGGCAGACATTTTCCTCATGCTGTTGTTTACCAAGATCTTCCTATCATGTTCATGTCATTAACGAGTATCTGAGTCTTTTTTTACTCTCGCCTTTAATGATCTCCGGAACATCTTGGTAATGCTGAAGTGGTCTATCAGATTTTCTGAGAATTGATCAAGTGAAAGCCAAGATGCTCTGTGCATTCTCTTTTGGGGGAAACGCTGCCACCAGTGACCAGATTTTTCAACATTCACCGGTCTTCAGATATTTTTCCATTGTTAATCATGTCACCAATGACATGTTGCCTCATTACTTTCTCATACCCTGTGTTGTTACTTCCAGTCATTAAAGTCTATCATTAGAATGTTGACATTTTTTCTCAAACCATTTATTTTACTATGGATACTGCCATGGATTGTTCAGGAGACTACATTCAACTCAATGGACTTTACCTTCCCAAAAAAACTAAGCACAAGATAGCATTGTTCTACCCAGCACTGTTTTGGTAAATTGGAAAATTTATGTTCTTTCTTATGAGTATCCTGATCTGCGATTTAAATATTATTTAGCTCTTTTACTAAGGGAATAGCAAGCCTACCATTTTCTCTAAATGATCAATCATTACTATCATCTACAAGACCACCAGGACCTGGCTTCGTCATAGTTGTAAGGTGTTCTTTATGATTCAATTTTTCCTTGGCATTTCTTCAAGGACACGGTTTTTATTTATTTGTTTTTTATTTATTTGTGTGTACTGCACAGTGCATTCACTGCAATGACCTGAAACGCAAAGCTTACCTATATAATGTTATTTTGATTGATTGTGGTTGTCCCATAGCCAACATATTATAAAAATTATTCTTGCCAAGGATGACATTCGATGGAATACGTTACAAAAGTTTGGAGGGAATATAGGAGAAACTCTATTTACCAGCAACCAATAAAACCTTCCTCTCCATCAGTCAGTGGTGAATCCATAAAACTGCCTGACTGCCTTTCTGCTCTCACACAGACTCGAAACCCTGAAGCCCCATTTCCTATAGATGAAGAACATGGGACGTTATTTTCCAGCAGAATGACCACTAGCAGATGCCAAGCTGGAGGAGAGCCTAGAGCCCATCCCGTGTCACTACTCACGCATCTCATGTCACAAATAAATCATTAAGGGTGCTTAATTTCTGAGAACTGCCTTTCTGTTGTCACTTCTGTTATAGTCCAAAGAACCAGTGGCATCATTAAAAGATTTAATAAAAGTAATTTGTGGGATAACGTTATCAGGTAGTATCTCTGATTGGGTATAAGTTTACCATTACTGGGTCATGTCTGACAAAATCCTTTATTCCACATATAAACTTGCGAATCACTTGTACGATATAAGATGGCCCTATAAAACGAAAGTTAGCCAGCATACACATGATAAACTCATCCATCTGTCCATCCACCCTTCCTCCACACCTGCTCTTATATAACACGCCTGATACAGATAGTCAGGCCCTACAGTATCTCAGTATTAGAGACCGCTAAACGCCGACATACTGCTGAAGGCCCTCGTTATCTGGTTTTCCTTTGTCCCATCTTGCTCCCCATACAGATGAGAGCAAGCTTGGGGGGGTGTCCATAGGGCAGGCCAGCCACCCTGCAGTGCCCAGGGAGCTGGGGCTTAAGGGCCCTGCTCAAGGGCCCACAACTGTTCTGCTGAGGTAAGGATCAAACTGGCAACTTTCTGATCACAGGCACAGAGGCTGAGCCCATTGAATCACACACCAATGTTCTGCAGGGTTGGACAGCCCTGGCTTAGTCGGCACGGGGTTCCTGTGACCCTGATCTCAGGATCCAGAGGGTGTGACACTTGGAGCACCCTGGATAGTGTGCCAATAATATAGTATACACACTATAAAATGCTATTTTATATTAGCCTTAGGGAGTAAATGAAAACAGGTTTCTTTAAAATGTTGCTTTCAGGTTTCAAAAGTATTTCTGGTACTTTTATTGAAACTTTTATTTAGTCTATTTTGAGATTCGATTGGCTTTTCTGATTGCCGATAATGTCAAACTGCCTTTGTTTTAGTCTAATTCTCAGAAGAGAAGCAATCGCATCACAACTGAGATTATCTGACACTCAAGTGCTCTGCAGTCTGAAAAGCTATTTATCACCAGCTATGCTGTGGTATCTTATAATTACACCATACTGTTGTCATAATACACTAAAGTTCATTTTCAAGAAATTAAATCTAAATTCTAATTAAATATTAATTTAAAGCAAGGAAAGTTACTATTCTATTTATTGTGCCAATATTTGAACCACTTTTTGTATGGCTAAGGAAATTATTTTTTTGGACTAATATTAACTAATCTAACTAATTTACCAGTAGCCCTAAATATATATTTAAACCGCTTCTGATGGTGACCAAACTGTATAACACTTTGCATGAAAGTGCCTGTTAAAAGAGCAATGTGAATTGTGTCGTTTGCCGAGTGGTTACTGCTGTATTACATCATTACTTTAAATATGGTCTTCCTTCCATAATCACTGGCCATCAGGATCAAGGGGAAAAAAACAAATCCTTTATTTTGGACCAGTTCAATGCAGTTTGTGGCCAGAGACATATCCCTCAGTAGTCATCAGTTCTCCATGGCTTCAGTGAGTGAACCAGGAACCGGTTTCACGCATTGTCCTTCAGGAATCCATGTGGATCAAAGGCATGCAGTTCAGGCAAATAGCTGACTCCGAATTGCCTTATTTTTGAATTCAGAAGAGGGACGTTCACTGTTTCAGGTAGCATCCACCTGGCATGCAGGTAAGGCAGTGGTTAAGGATGTCCGTAGTTCCTTTATTGCAGTACAATCACAATAGAACTCTTAAACCAGACACACACACCTTCACATAATGAAACATATACACACACAGACAGCACAATGGCTGAGCTGCAACAATAGAGTACTTGGCTACTTAGCGGGAAAAAACGGACCAGACCAAACAGTGACACACTCTCACAAGTGTGCCTGGTTTCTTTTGTTCATGACTGCTTCAATTTGTGTGCATTTATGTATTTGTTTGTTGTTTTTTGACAAGGGTTGTGTTGCCATACTTTACAAATGAATAGTTGTTTTGTCATTATTTGTTGTTTTGACACTATTATATTTGATTTCATATTAAGCATGTAATACATTATAAGCAAATACCTATCTTCTCTTTAAACCATGTGTTCCTAATGTCTTTAGATTAAAAATGTAAGAGGGTGTAAGACAGACGCCCATGTGTCAAAGAAAGGGATTTTGGGTATTTGTCTTGTGCTGCCTTACTATCATTTGCTCATATATTTGATGCGTAACATGACCCTTATTTTCATACACACATATCTACAGATATGTAAGCTGAATGGTAATGATTGTATTATCCAATTGTCCCAATGTTGTCTGTTGTTTTTTGCACCTTAATTTAAAACTAAGTAAGAATTCTATTGTAAAAAAAGGATGATAGGAGTCTCAGCAGGCATGGTTACCGTTTAGCTTTAGTGCTACAGAATCCTGATGTCTTTAGGTATGCTCTGGGCAAAGGACTCAACTGAGAGGGTTATTCTGTGGTTCAGACAGGAGAAAATATCTGTGTGTGGGGGGGGCGGGGGAACTCTGAGTTAGCAGGGAGTTCTGCATCAGGGGTGACAAAAAAAGAACAGGTTTGAAATGCGAATGGATGATTTGGGGAACAAATGCATACACCCACATGCTGTATGTGATTCAGGCTTTGCTGAGCAAACGCAGTCAGGATGCTCATGGGGACCCACCATGAAAACAGTTTTGTTTTTGCTCTTTTAACTGATATGGAGAGATGCTACAGAATTCTACAACCCCGTGCGATAAAAATAGATCCCTGCCTTCATTCTTCGTCATAATTTACCTTTGAATGCCATCAGTAACCCTAACAGCGTCGTTCAGGCTGAGACTGAGTAAAGCAGCCGGTTAAGTTTGCTGGTGTATCCATTCCATTTAAAGAAATGCAAGATGTTTGAACTGTAAAACTTATAGGAAGTGAGAAATGCGGGGACTAGAGGAAGGTGGGGCATCACTTTCATTTGAAATAGTATGCTTAGAACTCACCAGAAGCACAATGGCATATAACCTGATTATGAAAGATTATAAAATGGGGTCTTTTTTTTCTTTTTAATTGTGAAATAAACACGAACATAACTCAGTGTGTCTTCAAACCTGCAGGGTTAAGGTTTTCATCCCACCCCTCATTCATTCTCTAGATTTCCTTCAGTGTATGTGACTGTATTCCCTGTGGAAGACTGGAATCCTGTGGAGAATTCTCCATGCTTCCTGTCCTATTGTTCCTGAGGGAGGTTCTAGGGTCATTGTCACCCTGTGGTATGGAAGACGCTCGGAAGATAGACAGCATGGTGGCTCAGTGGATATCTCTGCTAATTCACAGCTCCAGGATTGGGCGTTGAAGTTCCCCAGCTGGTGGATTTTACATGTTCTCCCTCTGTTTGTAGGAATGTCCAGTTTCTTCCAGCAGTCCAAATATATGCATGTGTGTCTAGGGTGTTCCCTTGCCTTGTCTCCTATGCTGCCTGAGTTAACACCCCCAAATTTGGCACAAGATAAACAGTTGAAAGATGGATGAATGACTTATAATACACCTCAGTGATGGCGTGGTAATACTGCTGGCACCGTGTTTGTAGAGTTTTCATGTTCTCTCTGTGTTTGTATGGGTTTCCATACATTGTCCAAAAACATGTGATGGCTTGAGAATGGCCATAGACTATGTCCTCTGATGATCCCACCCAGGACCCCTGACTTGTGTTTCCTGCAGCTGTAGGTTTACTGTGACCCTGAACTAAACGAGCAGTTATGGGTGAGTAATAATGTGTGCAAATTCAAAATGACGCTGAGATAATAATTACCGTTTGTGTGGCACAGAGGGCAAACTGTACTGTTTGGGTCAAAGGTCTTCTACTGCCAGAAAATAGCATTTTGTTACTCAGTAGGCTGGTTATGAAAGTCTTATATTAGTTTAGTCTGCCGCTGACAAAAGAATCAACCAATCTTTTACCTTTCACTTCGTTATGAGAAAGGAGGAAGATGAAGGACACACCTTCGCAATTTTTTATTGAAAAGAACACAAAATATCCCTAGATTCCTTGCTTTTGTCGGGCATTTGCAACTAGGCGGAGTTAAGTTCAAAACTTAAGTCGGCTAGTTACCTGCCATTTCTGCCCAGTACTCTAAACAGTTGATAGCACTCTACTTTAAGATGAAACAGGTTGGAGTGTATGCCATGCATGCAAAAAAATCTGAATGCTGCCCCCCCCCCAACACCCCCCAAAAATGTCCACATTTATTGTAGTCCACTGTCAGGGTCTGGTCCTGTCCTTCAGGTCTCTTCCCTGTTTAGCCAGCAGGTGCCGCTGGCCATTCCACCTTTTCACTCCCCCGACTAACCCTTGTATGTCCCCCTGCTCCTTGGACTGCTGCATAGTTTTGAGGGTTGAGCATGCGGCACAGTGGCTATAACCCTGCAGTCTGGGGGTCAAGGCCAGCCTCCTCTGTTTTGTTCGTTTATTGGTTTTTCTGTTTCCTAGTGTTTTATTTTCTATATTAGTTTTCTTCTCCTAGGTTTTGCCTGCATGTGTTCTGTTCTGTTCCTTTCTGGTTCTGTTTAATTATCCTTATGTTCTATTCCGAGTGTTTTATTCCCAGTTAATGTTTCCTAGTTTTTGGTATTTGTAAGGCTCCCTGGTTTCTGTGCCCATTAGTTGTTATTAGTTCCACCTGTTGCCCGTTTTCTTGTGCGGGGTGCTTGTTGATTGTTTTATTGTGTTGCTTGTTGTCCTGTGCCCAGTGTTGACTGGTTAATTGATTATGTCTTACACCTGTTCCTTGTTTGCCCCAGTTTTCTATGTGTATTTAAATGCCTGTCTTGCTCAGGGCTGATGAATAAAGTTTGTCGTAAACTTCCTCCATTAGCAAAGGACACTGCAGAGCGAGAGGAATTCTCCACGTCGGTGCTTAGAAGTGGCAGTGTCTCCTTGACGATCTATACGCCAAAAAAAAAAGAGAACTCTGTGTCTTCTGAGCTCCTTGCACCGAGTCGTGGCGATCAGGGACGGCAGAAAGAGGAAACCCAACACGATAATAGACTACAACCACATGCAGGTATGTGAATGTGTATATGATTTTACACCAGTGCAACAATGTTTGTTGTAACAATGTATACAGGCCTATATCAGATAGAAATGAGCTTTTTTTTTTTCCCGTCGGTCTGTCCTGTCTGCCTGCAACCATGGACCATGACTTCACGTAGCTTATGACACTTGTGTACAAACATACATTTGCGACTGATGTTTTCATTCTATTAGCAACTTTTCATTTTTCACTGTTTTTATTTATAAAAAAAAGACTTGTCTTCGTATTTTGTGAACGTGTGTCTTTCATATTTGCAGGTCAGTCACTGTGTGGGGCATTTCGTATAGATATGGCAGGCTTCTGTGAAGGTTTCCATGTCGTACACACAGGTTTGGGCTGCCTTGGATTTGAGCTAGCAGTCTGAGTAAATAATTCTAAGTATTTTTCACCGGGAAAAAAAGCTGAGTAGTTCTAGCGTTAAATTAATTGGCCATTTTGTTGGAATGTGTTGAGACGTTATTGCGAGTGTCTGAGCGGCTACTGGTTGTGCAGTCCTGCCACTTGTTACCCTATTTCCGTGTTTGGTTACTTTTGTTTTTGGTTTTTAAGTCAATTCTTGTTTTCCCAGTTGGTTTGATCCCTTGTGGTCATGTTTCTTTGTGCATTTCCCCAGTTTTCTTGTGTATTTCAATAACCCCCCTTTGGTCTTGGAACTGCAAGTGGCTTGTCACCTTTTTCCCCACTATGCCATAATAGTTCACTGCCTGCATTCCTGAGCCAGGTAATTAAAAGCTTTATAATCAGTTGAAAAGTAAGATCAGGAATATGGGTGGGGGACAGAAGAGAACTGGACTAACTGGGGGGGGGTGTTAAAATCCATTTGCCTATAAGTATGAGTGTGCTCTGAATTATCACTGTTGCTTCAGAGTTAAAATTTTCCTCCTGGTTTTCTTCAGGAAATGGTGTGGTCCAAGGGCAAGTGCTTCAGGCAAATGACTGATTCCAAATTCCACCTTTGCAAATGTATGAGTGTCCTGTAATGGATCAGCATATGATCAAATCTTTCAAAGAATCAAATCTGAAAAATGCTGTATGTATATTTATTCAGCCACCATCCTCCAGATGAATGGAGGAGAACTCACTTAAATGAGGACACATTTCTCAGAATTGGCCTCCACCTGTAATACCCACTGTGCCCTTCTACCAGTTTCCTTATGACTGGAAAGACTGTCACTGACCATGAAGACCCAAGACTTGTATAAGGAAGTTATTGAATGTCTCAAACTTTAGAATAGGGTACAAATATCAAAGATGTTGGATAACGTACTATGAATGTGCAATAAAAATACTGACCGGAAGAATTTGTATGCATTTATAATCCAGGCAAATCTGATCATTTTTAGCGGGTTTATTACTCAGTACAGGCCACTGTATTTGCTCTGGGGCTAAAAAGTGGCCCAAGTCAAAAATTTGAGAAGTTTTACTTAATCAGTTTTAACAAATTGTTTAGGAAATGAAATAATTGGATAAAATAACTCTTGTATAGGTATGCTTTCCACTTAGATTTTTTTTCTCAAACGGTGAAGCTTTGTAAGTCAACCTCCACATACTTTTACAGAAAGTGGAATCAAGTGCTCCATTCAGTTTGAGGGATTCAAACATATGATCAGTAGAAGAAAATGGGGTTTAAATCTGGACTCTGACCAGGCTGAACCATGAGACTGATGGAATTGTTCTCAAGCCACTTCTTGGGGGGGGGGGGGGTCTTCGCAGTGTGAGCAGGAGCATTGTCTTACGGAAAAATAACTTCTGACTGTTCTCGAACAGCTTCTCAAGTGGGAAGTTAACCTTTCTGCAATATTCTCCTGTCTAGTTCGCCACACCACAGCACCTCTTCCTCCAGCTAACTGTAGTTCTTCTAATTTTCCTTCTAGAAAGTCTTGTAGTCAGATCTTGAATTCTTGCAACACTTTCTGGCCCATGATTGTCAGACTGTGGTCATCCTCGTATGAGGTGGCTTTGGCTTGAAGTTCCTTACACTCACATGTTCTGAGGGCAGAATGAAAAATAGTTCAGGGAACCAATCAGATTGTACCCCCTTTCTCTACAATCTGATTCTACATTTTTATTTCTGCCCTCAGAACACTTGTGTAAGAAGCTCCCATGAGCATGGCTTTGGGTCTTCCAGATCCTTTAGTGCTAGCAATATTACCAGTTTCTTAACTTTTAATAGCTGTTTTTTTTTATAGAGAAATAGGGATTTAACCTGTCTTTTAGGTCTTGTAAATTTTGCATTTGTGTACAAGGAGAATATACAAGCGAACTTCCACATTAATGGCTTTTTCTAAAGCAATTCTCAGTTTCAAAGGTTTATTGGTAAATGATGGTAGAGAGGCTCTCGAAGTTATAGTAGGTGTTTTAATGTGCAATATGTCCTAATATTACACAATCTGCATTGGTCAAGAGTACATCTATGGAAATGTAGCTCTGGAAGAATTGAAGAGACCACACAAAATTTTGTTTCACTCATTTCTCAATTTATGGAGGTGCATCTGTGAATTATGTATGTATGTATGTATGTATGTATGCTATTTTTTTGCAAACTGCAGCCTGGTTCTTCTCATTCTCATTAATGAAGGGCTTCTCCCTTGCTTTATGGGACTTCAATCCTGCTTCTAGGAGCCTGATACACACTGTCCTAGCAGTGCACTTCACACCACTTAATGTTTCCCATTCCTTTTAAAGGTCACTTGATGTCATCCTCTGATTCATGAGATAACCCTCAACTTATCCGGCAGTATCTCTGGCATTAAAAAGTCGCTTCTGCCCCCTACGTGGCTGGTTTCTGGTTGTTCTCAGTGTCTCCTGCTTCGCCTTGTTCTTGCGTACTTCTGTCTTAGAAACTTTGAACCTGGAAGCAGCCTGCCTCACAGTGTAGCCTCTGCCAGCAGAATGAGGGTTAAACCCAGATTTAAAATGCAGATTTGTTTAAAAATATAGAGTGGTCTCCTCATTTTTTTTTCCAGAGCTGTAGCCCCTGGGCTCATTACACCACCACCCCCCCCCCAAAAAAAAAATCCAGGATCTATAGTATGAGATGACTGAACGATTGGCTAATGTGAGACTTGCCACTGGCAATAGCATATTCACTGTATGTTGAGCTGAGATGTATCATGTCATGTACAAATATATTACTTTATAGTTTAAGCCACTGTGTTGTACAATAATAGTTATTACTGTAATAAACATGAGAAAAGGATCATGGAGAAACTTAACCTTGTTTTGGCGGTGTGATAAATTTTACAGCTAAACCTTGGCAATAACATTACTTAAATATTAATGAACCATGTACCTTTATTTTCCATCACTTGTGGCATTTTGAAGAGTCCTTTAAGGACAAAACGTGGTTATTCAAATATTATTCCTTAATACAGTACATTGGTTTCTGTTCATTCAGAGTACTCACTGACTGGCTTTAATAAAAACAGGTTTGGATTTGCAACACTCAAGGAAAAAAATTAAATTCAGGCTTAGCCAGCTGCTAATACCTGCAAAAAGAATTCCATTAAACGCATTAAGCAAAAACTGAAGAATATGCAGTCTTTGAATGTAAAAAGAACGGAAATTCCACGCTCTTTCAAAGTGGAATGACTTTCTGACTAGTACAAAAACACAGATGGCGTATTAAAGTCACTTCAGGCCATATCTAAAACCATTTTGCAATCCTACCACATTGTGGAATGCATTAACCTTTTCCATTTTTTGTTTATTATGTTTTTTTTATTTTTGGCGCACCAAAGTACAACACGTGAGCTGTTCGGATGTACAGTGAATTGGCCGCTTTCAGAGAATCTCTACCTGTTTAGTGCAGCCACTGCTGCCGGTGACCATGGAAACCTTCTCACAGCTTTGATTTTGATCTAATTCATTGTAGAAAGTCCTTCAAAACATACAAATAATTACCCAAAAAGCTGGGCTCGGATGCTGTCTTAGGCTGCAGGTGGTTAGAAATGGCAAAAAAAAAAAAATCGTCAGAATCACTAAAGAAATATATATTTAGGAATCCCACGGGGACTACCAACGCACCACATTCAAAAAGCTATAGTCCAAAAGTTCAAAAAGAGTTGGTACTCCCACTTCACCACAAGACACCAGAGTTTACCCTGTGAGGGCCATGTCAGTGAAGGTTATGGAAGGCATCCCCATAGCTGCAGGTGTGGCACCCGTGGACAATTTCTTTCTAGCTGCTTGTTTGTCTCATCCAGGTGAGACGCCCACACATCTGACACACTCTTCATGTGCCGACAGTCATTCCAAGATTAATTACCACCTGGCACACACCCTAAAGAACATTTGACACAGTGCCAGTTTTCTGTTTTCGTCTTGATGGATCACCTCCAAGGATTGTGACCTTTACGTGGTGGAGGAGGTTGGGAGTTTGTGTGCCTTCCACAATCCAGGGGACTCTGGTGTTCGAGCTTCTAGTAGGGTCTCACTTGGTAAACAGGTCTGTGGGGAAAGTCTAGACAAAATACGATCCAACAAGGGCCTCCAATGAAAAGTACCAGTAAGAACCGTTGTAATATACCTGGACTAGAATTACTGGGACCCTCCCCTGGAGTTTGTCCTGCCGGACAAGAGGGTAGCTTCTATGCAACTTCAAGCTACAAAGAGGAAGAGACTGTTGTTTGTGTGAATGTACAGAGTGCCCAGCCAAGAGAAGGTGGACAAGGTGCTAGGAATTTCCTATTTGGAAACTTGGAAATAATGCTGGGGAGTTATGGGGTTACCTGCAGGGTGCGATTGGGAAGGATGGCCTGCCAGATTGAAACCAGAGTAGTGAACATTTATTAAATGTCTGTGCAAGACATGAATTGTCCAAAACAGTCTATGTTCAAACACAAAGATATTTACACAGAGCATCCTAAGCAAAAGCCCAATGATCAACTTAGTTATGTCTTGACAGCATGTGTTTTGGAGATGTCTGTGATGAGAGGAGCAGGTCAGGTCAGGGTTACATGGGAGTGTCTTAGAACAAAACTTAAGTCATTGGGAGTGGATATTGGTCTTCGACAAGGGCGCATCTTGTCAACAGACCTATCTGTGATGTTCCAGGCACAGCCGTGGCTGGAAGGGTGTCTGGTACAGTGACACACTTGCTATATGATGATGTGATTTTGATGTTTTCTGAACTGAACCTCCTGCATGCGTTTTGAGCAATTTGATGATGTATGTAAAGTGGTGGGGGTGAGAATTACCTCTAGAGCTAGTACTCTCTCTGAGAAGACTGCATGGCTCTGCTTGTAGTCAAGGAGTTCACCTGTGAATCTGGCTTAATTGTGATGGTAAGAGGGAATGTGACGTTGGCGTACAGATCATTTTGGTGAATATGGTTTTGTGGGCATTTAGCTGCTCCGTGGTGGTGAAGGGGGATTTAAGGCTCCCGGTAAATTAGCCATGGGCAATGACCAGAAGGGCAAGGTGGCAAATGCAAGCAGCCAAAATGAGGCTTCTCCACAGGGTTGCTGGACTCACTTTCCATGACAGGGTGAGGAGTTCAGAGATTCAGAGGGACGTCAAAATAGAGCCATTGTTCAAGAATGTTCCAGGCTCTTCCAAGCACATCCCACCGGGGGCAGCTCTGCAACAGACGCAGGACAGGCTGGAGTGATTATATCTCCCAGCTGGTTGGGGACCACCGAGGGATCAGACGGAGCGAGCTGGCATCTGGGGACACAGAAAAGCCTATCTGACCTGCTTGGCATGTTCCATCAATGATGCTCACTTGGAAAAGTGGTGAAAGGAGGAGTTGAGATGACATTACAAAGTCATGATAAGGATTACATATATTTCATCATTATTGTTGGTCTAGTTGTTTGTCAATAGTTATATTGCACATACAATAGAAATATAATACACCTGCAGTAATGCAGTCTGTTGCCTGTGTCAAAAGCCCAAGAGGACAACATCTGTTCACGCATAAATTACAATCAATTGCAATCTAATGTTCATCTCTAATTTTTCTGTCCAGCAGTGGTACACATACCTAATCTATTGACCTTCTACAGCTGTCCAAAGACATGAGGGGTTGAGCAGGTGGATTTGCTCCTCCAGACATCATAAGCCAGTGGTCTGCAATGGGTGGGATTAATATGCACTGTCAGTACCTGAGGGATTTACTGTAAACCAGTGAGACCATTGAAGTAGTCACTGTGAAATGTTTTAGACCAGTCTTTGAATGACGATGACCTTTGGTTTCCAGTCAGTGTTATAAAACCTTCTGAACTGGGAGGTCCCGGATCAGGGTTCACTATGAAGGCTGTATGGCGGGTGCTCCAGAGACAATAACCATGTGTATGTGGCTTTTAAATAGGGGGTATTAACTTGCCAAGTAAAGAACAAAAAAAGATGTAAATCTCCAACCACTAAATTTTTTTAAATGTGCGAAGAACAAGCTGGAAATGTTCTTGTCTCTTCTGTAGTCTTCTGACATTTTTCTACTCTTCTGAAATGATGTAATAAGAGAACGCATCATTGTTTGGGATGTCCTCGTATTAAATAATGCTGTGGCTAAATCCTTTTAGGTTAGCCACGCAGGGAATGGGAATGGTGCTGTGTAAAATGACAATAACTATGCCATCGAGACTGCAACGAATACATGCATTACATGTATGTGACTTAGTCTACTTAGCAACAGGACAAAAACAGTACTGCCTGAAGCCCCTGAGGACCAGAATCGCCCACCTCTACTTCAGAATGTTTGAGGCAAAAATAAGTCGGCGCACTGTTCAAAGCACTCCATGAAATTGTGATTTCTCTCCAAGAACGAGGGCCAAATGGTGTCTGGCAATGACAGACCTCAATCAAGGAGCCCAGGAGCACCGATGCCACACCAAGACTGACACGCTGCCTCTCTTTCCAGGACTGTTTTTGCTCATGGCAACAGATTTCAGTCACTGCCAGGATGCGCTTGTAGTGACAGATGAAAGCCCAAATGTGAACACTTGTGAAGTGCCACGTTGATGAAATCCTGCCGTCTTAGTTTTGCCTCTGCCTGGAGGCCCATCGTGATGTGGAATTTCCCAGTAAGGAAGTGCACAGCCTTGCATAAACAAAATAACGAGGGCTGGCTTGTGATTGAGGAATGCGATGATTATATCACAGACCTCTTTATTTTGAGTGCCGGGGGATAGCTTTCAGCTGCAGAAATTCTTGAATTTAAAGAAATTGAAAACTGAACGCCAATGAATAGCCAAATGTCAGCTGTTTTTTCCCACAAAATTCCAATAATAGCAGGTTTTTAACCGTCACCCAACCGTCCATCTACCACCAACTTACTATGCACAGGGTTAGAGGGAGCCTCATCCAAGGCTGTTCCCTGACTTGCACCCATAGCCCACCCCAAAACACTGAATAGGACAAGCGGATTTAGAAAAAGGATGGATGGTTACCCAAACTCCATAGGATATCCCACATATTTAGTAAATGATATTTAATATACCTTTTCAGTAACACTTTACTTGAGGGGCACAAATACAAACACTGAGTGATTAGTGTAACTCAGTTACTACTGAAATACAAATCATGAACCGCTATTGTAGGCACTTAAGAAAAGATGTCATGATTCATTAATGATGAACAAACATGAGATCAGTATGTAACTAAGACTTAGTTTGTGGTTAATGAATAGATAAGTAATCGCATAATACTACATTATTTGTGCTCCGTCAGGTAAAGTCTTACCAATTTCTCAGCTTCTGCACAATGGATTCTGGCTCAAATAACGAGGAAATCCTTTGTAGTCCGTTTTAGCTCTGAAATAAGAATTCAACTTTGTGTTTGTCTTTGCTTATATACTAATATAGCTCTTGAAAGTCTTTCTGGAAATGTGTTGAGAAAGTAGAGAATAGATATCCTACAGTTCCTGGATAAACCCAAGGACTCGTCAGTGACTGGTGCTGCCAGGAAAGTTCTGCCCAAGCCATGGATAAGCACGTGGCTCTGAAATACTAATTAAGCCCAGAAAGCTCTCCTTCTCCCTCTAAGTGGAAGAGCTGCTAATCCCCATTCTACAGAATGGCATGGATAGATGAAAGTCAGCCTTTGCATTAGAGGCCTAACAGTTGCATCCTGGTCCAGATAAAGATCAGATGCATTTAAATTCATATTTGTAGCTTATATTGTAAGTTATCCATTAAGGACTTTCATCAGTATTTTGCCACAGGGAGCTTCTCTTATGTTATGAGTGATTTTTCAGGAGGAAATTGACCGTAGTTCTGTATTTCAGTCTAACGTTTTTATTCATCCTTTTAAATGAGAATGATAGAGGAACCTAAATTGCGTTGATGTTGAATAATTTTTATTGATCCCAGTACTGGGCAGTCACAGCAAAAACCTTTGATTTTGCTAAATGTATTTACTTAGTATTGTGAAATACATATGTGCATATACGCTTTGCATGTAATAAAAAAAAAATGAAAGTCTCCAGCACGGAGCATGTGACTTGTGACTGTGTCCAGTCCAGATGGTGAACAGACCCATGTAGCTTTGAGGAACACGTGTCTGGGTTAGATAGGGAGATGGTAGTGCTGGACCATCACGATGCAGAAACATGAATCTGGGTTCACAGACGAGGAGGGAAAATAAACGTGTGTGTGTGTAACAGGGTAACCAAAGGAACAGGGAAACGAGTGTTAACGTGTTGGGAGGGGTGGGGTGGGGTGGGGTGGGGACAGGCAAATATATATCCATTGTGCAGCATGTGGGACAGGAGGATCTAATCAGTGCAGTGAGCCCCGATCCCATGATTCTCCTCCTAGAGATGGCTAGGGGCCGGGTCCTCTTCCCTTTTCAGAGACAGCGATTGGAATTACACAGGTCCTCCTGCTCTCAGGGGGTAGACGATCCATTGGTGTTGAGGTTACATCTCAATTAAAGTCTAGAGGTGATTTTTTTTTTTTTTTAATCCAAATAAGATAATTGAGGTGTTTGTGCTTAATTATGAATCTAATTAAAGTTTTAATTGGTGAGAGAGTTAATAACAAAACGGGGCTTTGAAGATACTCGCTCTTGTTTTAACTAACAGTCTTATCGAATTTCATCCCCCCAACGAGGCTATGGGCCCAGCGGAACCGTCCCGTCCCGCTTGGCGAGGATGCTCCGCACAGAACGGGAAGCTTGATACCTGAGCCAGAATATAATTTGATTCGTTTTTTTTTTTTCCAGCTTTGAGTCACATCAAAGGATGGAAATGTGTCACTAGTTGAGCTTATCCTGTTTTCCTGAAGCCGCCTATGGCCTTTGCTGCTGCTGTTCCCTATTATCCTGGCGGAGGTGATGCTGAGCCGGTTACACTAAGAACATGGCCATATTTATTCGGAAACACTTTACCTGAGGGGGTACAAATAATATATTATGCTATTATTTATGTATTAATTAACCACAAATAAGTCTTGGTTGCATACTGATGTCATGTTCGCTCATCATTAATGAATCGTGACACATCTTTTATCTCAAGCAGTTAATATATTTGTTGCTGTATCTATTAATTCTGTAAACCTTTGTGAACTACTGAAGGAACAAGTCATGAATAACACACGTGAAATACTGATCTCATGTTCGTTCATCATTAATGAATCGTGATGCATGTTTTATCTCAAGTAGTGACCACATTTGTTCATGATTTGTACTTCAGCAATAACTGAGCAAGTACTAAGTATTTTGTTACCATTTATTCATAGTCATTGACTCTGTTCAAAGGACTTTCAGTAAAACATGAGAATATATGGACCAGGCCAATGTGTACCAACCAAATAAATTAGATTAATCAAACCAAATATAGACATTGTGCATGTGTGTGTTTGCATATGTGTGTGTTTGCATATGTGTGTGTTTGAATGAGCAAAATATATGCCATTATATTAATGTTGTATTATTTCTTAATTGTTGTATTTGGTATTAAACTCTTCCATACCGGCTTGTCCGCTACAGGGTCACAGCCAGGTCAGACAAGAAAATCATTTAAAGCTATTTCCATTTCACATAAAAACAAAACATGGACTTTTTTTCTGGTTTGTTCATTTATGCTATTATGACTTTAGTGATTGCAATTCCATTTTAAATGGAACCATGCAATATTTAACGGAGTAACTGACCTTCGCTCTCATCTGTTCTCAGTTCACTGACTAAAGCTGGAGTAGCAGGAGAATGTTAGTGACACCCCCACTGTAGGTCTGTCTCTCTCTGGAGTTTGGTCCACGAAGAGGACAAAATTCAACAGAGAAAAAATTCATACTTGTGGAGCTGTTGGATTTCAATAGAGGACAATGATAGAGAGTGAAAGCAGAAAGCGAATGGTTTGAAATGGCTGCTTCAAGGCCGCCAGCCATTGATTACCATCATGGATTTTCTTTACTGCTCTCTTTATGGGCCGTATGAAATGTTCACCTATGGATCGATCAGTGGATTTGCTCTGTCCATTGCCTGACAAAATGGCATCCGTAACACCATGAACCTGAAGAAATATGATTATTAGAATCTTTTAAAGCATTTGTCGAGCGAGACATACTGGACTATAATCATTTGTTTCTTAGCCCCATCCAGGGTCGCGACCTCCACTTCCTGCCCCCAGCTCTGGTGTACCATATCTTCCTCGTCACACACACTTCCTCTGCACTCCAGTTTCCTCACACCATCCAAGCACATGCGGTATGGCAAACTGGCATCTCTAAATTATCCACAGAGATTGAGTATGTGCCCTGCCATGGACTGGCATCCCATCTGGGTAGTACCATGCCTGATACCCTGTGCATTCTGGGATGCACTCCAGGCTGACTGTGACCCTGTACCGGATAAGCGGTTATGGAAGAACGATTGATAGATGTCCAGAGGGTGTCCGGCAACTGCTTTGTCAGGAGCTGCTACCTCATTTCCTCCTAGATATACCATAGATATTGTGGTTTCCATTTATATGGTATCTACTTTCTGTTTATATGCTCAGAGTTTCCAGGGAAAGGAACAGAGTGTGGGGACGGGCCCACCCACTCACCTGTAATCATTCACTAATTACTGACGATTTGAAGCTGTTATTTTCATATTCTCATATTTCCCCAGCCTGCTGGCTCCTCGTTAAAGCTGAAATGCCTGTCTTGGACGTACATTCCACTCTCCCAGCCTGTTAAATCCCAACAGTTTTAATAAACTCGCCTTGCTACCCTTCAGTTCCTATGGATGTTTCCCATTCCAAAAGAATTCAGCTATAAATTTGACGATCTACGTGCCTTGTGCACCTCTGCTGTCTGTTCTGTATGTCCTACAAACATTATGAGTGAACCGTTACTCTGACCCCTCCTTTCCCCATTTGGACTGCAGGCATTGCTGGTCATTTCGCATATCCTGCTCTGTCCTTCAACCCTTGCATGTTTCCCCACCACCTAAACTTCTGTGTAGCTCCGTGGGCTGCGTGTGTGACAAAGACTGTAATTCTCACAGTGATATGTTCAAGGCCGGTCTCTAACCAGCCTCATCTTTGTATTTGTAATTAATGGGTTTCTGTTCACTTTGACAGATTTCCCATATTGTGTTCTGTTCCATGTAGCATTATGTTCCTGGTCATCCCTAGTGTTGTTAAGCCTTAGTGTATGTTAGGTTCCCTTGTTCCTGCTCTTGTTAATTGTAAGTTATTTCACCTGTGTTTTCTTGTTCCGTGGCCTTGTTAATTGGTTGTTTTCGATGATTCATGCGTGCCCTTTGTTAATCCTCGCTGTCAGTGTATTTACAGTAAGTGCCTGCCTTTGATCATTTCTCCACTCGGTCATTGTGTTAAGCTTCTGTGCTGTGTTACTGTGTGTTGGAACTTCTGTCCCCTTGCCAGTTCTTGGTCCTTTTGGATTTTGTTAACGTGTTGTTCCTTTAATAGACCCTTTTTGGTCTCGGAGCCACAAGTGGCTCATCACCTTTTTCCCGCCTGATCCATGCCACAGCGTGACACTTATCATTAATCTAGCTTATCACTTAGCCATAAAAACAACCAACTGTAAACCCTTTGCTCTGTTATCGCTATATGCAGACGATATCAAGCAGATCATCAAAATGTGAGGTACAGTTACATCTGTAATGTGACTCAGCGTTGAGTCAGTGACTCTATTGTGTCGTAACTTCAGGGTTGAGCGTTAGATTCCTGCCTCTTCTGTGTGCGTGTGGAATTTCCTCTGGGTCTTCTTCGTATCCTTCTGTCAATCGAAGACTTTCAGATAAATAATGTTACTGAAATGCCCATAATGTGTGGCAGTGTATGTGCCAGTGTACTGCAGTGTATGTGCCCACAGCAGTGAGCTGATGTCCCATTTAACATGTCTTTTGCCGCCTAAGAAAGTGCCCAGGCTGAAAGATGGATGGACTAGTACTGTAAACTCTGTCCAGGTATTGCTACTGGATTAACATTTCTGTGATGGCTTACAGTGTTATTTTACAGTGCTTCCTAATACTTATTTGCTGTATGGGATGGTAGCTAAGAGAAATTACGTGTTTATCCATTGATCCAGAAGTACCCTTGGATAAATCACATTTCACACTTTTGATTCAATCTGTGCAATTTTCCCCAAAAGTATAAAAGATTACTAGATAAAGTGCACAGCCTCAGGCAACGCATTACTGTATACAAAGCAAAATACTGTACATTTCCCCTAAGCGAAAGCATCGCTTTATCCAGTGGGGAAAAATGATATGGCCCTGCAGTGTTTTTGTTCACAGCCCTTAAAACAAGAACAGACGCCTCCGCTAGCTGCGATGAAGTAGTTAAAACAAAACAATACAGAATTCTACTGAATTCTTGAGTCATAACATGCTTGTTTGTTATTAAGAATCTAAAAGCAAAAATTATCGTGCTGAGCTTAAATGTCCCCGTTTGGCAAAAAGAATCAAGTGCAGTGCCAGTGTACTCCTTCTCACAATAGCTCACGGTTCCTGACGGTGCATTACTGCCGAGAGAGCTGCAAAAACAACAAAAAAAGCACTTGTATCTGAAGACTTACTGTATGTTTAAAGTGTTGAGCACAAACATTTTTACACATTCAAAATATCTCTCACGGTAAGCGGTGAGGGAGCAGCAGTTAGTGCCGAAATAAAACTGAGGCTAATCAATTGAGGGTTTATGAAAGGAAATTGCATATTTTTTATTTACAGGGAGCAAAAAGAGATTATTACAAAAATAATACACATGAAAAGAGAATAAATTAAACACGGCATTGTGCAGGTGAATCTTTATTGCCTAAATTATTACTGTGTATAATATGAATTGTGCAGACATGCCCAGCTGTCCAATCTCCTGTGTTCCAAGTGAGCCAGAGAGCTTAATAAGTGACGTCCCCAGTTATGCATCTACACGGCTTCAAAGTTTCTCTCGCAGTCAAATTAACCATCAGCCAAAACGCCATGCTACTCGCTAAACAAAGGCATTAGATACAGATGCTGTGCCAGACATCATCCATGGGATAGTGCTCAGATCCCAACCTTTCTGTTAAGTCAGGATAGGTGAATTTGCCAATTGAATGTTTTCGGGGGTCTAGCGTGGCCTGACAGCAGTGAATCAGGTGAGATGAAAGTAGGCTGGCGCACACAACGCAGTCATGGAGATGCCCAGGTAAATGGCGGTTTGGCAAATCAGTGCTAAGCGGTGGTAAACATCTGTGTCCACGTGATTGGAAGCAGCAGGCCCCGCTCTGCTGAAGCCTGGTTGGTCAGTCAGACACTGTGACAGCACATACTGTAGAGGCTGGGGGCCCAAGCATTAGGTGACACTATCACACAGCCTTAAATATACTGAAACACGTTCCATGAAGGCTGGCAGGCGACTGTGCAACTGGGACACAATACTTATAAGCAGGATATAAGCTGCTTTATGCATAGTTCCTATCGTGTTAAATAATATTTTCTCATTTTCCATCCATTTTCCTCACCCACTTGTCCCATGCACAGGTGCAGGGGCCAGAGCCTATCCCAGAGGCTACGAGGAGAAGGCAGGCGATAATTCAGGATGGAGCACACTCACCATTCACATCTATAGACAATTTGGCATCTCCAGTTCATCTCGGCATGTTTTATGACTGTGGGGGGGGGAAACCAGAGAACCCAGAGGGGACCCCATGATGACAAGAAAACATGCGAACGCATACAGCCGCGACGGAAGCTCATACCCGGGGCCACAAGCTGTGAGGCCACGGTGCTGACCACTGCATAGATATATTGTGTTACTGTTGTTCTTTTTCCTTTGTTTATAGGATGTATTGTTTTATATTCATATTGTAATAAACATAAATCAACCAATGCACGTATGTTTTCAGGGTCATTGCAGGAAATGGGCCATTGTATGAACTGGCAGAGCTATTGGTCGATAGTGAGATGAAGAATGTTCCGCATGACTGAGCCGAGAGCTGACGTACAGACAGTGTGATGACGCACAGACTGTGTCAGAAGATAGCAGTGCACACAAACTGCTTTCCGGTTTGCCCAGTGTTAGCATGCCAAGGGAACTGGGCAGGCAGCTGACCTTGGACCCCCATAGGCTTTTTTTTCCCCCAATATCAAATTATGGCTTTCCTCTTCAAAAAAAATTAAAAAAAACTACAGTAACACAATATATCTGTGCAGTTTTTTTT
>JAAGVU020000103.1:595732-641504 GCA_011763525.2 Mormyrus iriodes | reverse complement strand
AAGAATGCTTTCAGCACCTTGTTGAATCAATGCCACGTAGAATTAAGGCAGTTCTGAAGGCGAAAGGGGGTCAAACAACGTATTAGTATGGTGTTCCTAATAATCCTTTAGGTGAGTGTATATGATAAAAGTAAAACAATACATTTTACTGAGCCTCTATATGGGGCCCTCAACCGGGGCAAAATTTGCCCCCGCGTCCATCACTGTCCGCCAGCAGCACTCCGTAACTCACACTGCAGATCCCTCATCTTCGCCGTGCTGCGGAGAGCTCGCTGGGTGGCTCGCCATCGCCGTTGGTATCTTTCCTACAGGACACGGCTGCTACAGCCCCCGGTCCTGGGATGTTCCTATGCTCTCTCCCTCTCGGTGCGGCTGAAAATTTCGCGACGAAAGGCAAGTATTAATAGCAATTTCTCAGCCCCTTATCTATAGTCTCGGTTTCTGTTTCCTTTCTTCCTTTTACCAATCCCTAACTTGCTGTCGACGTGGCTTCTCTCCTGCTAGGAAAAACGCTCTCCCCTTCACAGAAGATCTCTTTTTTTCTTTTGATTAAATCACCTGCATTGGCCCCGCATATCACCGCATTTTATTTAGACATTTTATACCGACTGGCTTCGCTTAAAGCGATGTCTCACTCTCTATAGTCTGACATAGTTATGGAATGAAGACCAGATTAAACCATTTAACATTAACTGTGGGATCAATATAGTTTTCCTTTGGTTGTAAAGGGTCTCATTTTAAGTTGTGTATTCCATTTTTCATTCTCTGTGACTTGGGAGTCTTGCTTATTCTCACGAAGAATCACAAAGAGTTTTTCAACACCATCCTTTGACAATCTCATTGATTTTCTTGTTCTTTGGTTCTGACTTTGATCCTGGGTCTACCGCTAACAAAATATGACACACGACATCAAAATCAGTAGTCACACTGGCTTTAAAGGCACATTTCAAGGTAAGTAAGAGATGTCCACTTAATGAAACAATGCTTTATTTGTCATCTGCAAAATATAAGTAGGAGTGCTTTAGAATTTGTTCATTTTTACGTATCCCAACAGTCATCTATCCAGTACCCCTAGGGGTGTTATTTCGAGGGTTAATGGCCTTATTCGAGAGCACAGTGGTAATGTGACTATCCTGCTGGCCACAGGATCTGAACCAGTGACCCACCAATCACAGACAGAGAGCTCCCTACCCACTGAGCCACGCACTCCTCCCCAAGTTAGCTGCCTGCCAGCAACAGCATATTCAAAGGATACACTATAGTAAATGATTATGCTGAAGTGGTTATGAATGACTTGTTTGACTGGCCCAGAGCCTCTTGACTGGCCTTGTACAAACTCAGGGACCTTTCCTTACTCCAGCATCCAGAATTATTAGCTTTGAACATTTACTGAATAGAGAAATCGCAATAAAGATCACAGGGCTCCACATAGCAGCAACCAAAAAAGTTCCCAATACTGGCCAAGGTAAACAAGTATAGATTTAGTCTGGGTCAGTGTCAGATTAAGATTGCTTTACGTCGCACAATTTTAGACACAGGCATCTGAATCAGAGGCACTGTTACTACGGTGATCCCCAATGTCCTCACACATGCTGCATCTCATCACTTTGCCATATGGGTTTGACTTGCAGTCAATGCCAAGGTCAGCAGTCGAGTTAAAAGTTGCTCCCATCTGCTTTGCCTGGAAAAAAAATCTTGGAGAAGAAAGGTTATGTATCAGAGATGAGAAGCGTTTGATTGGATCCTTTGATGTTTCGCATAGTTGCTCAGTCTGGAGTCTAGCTTTATAACGCTCCCTTTACACAACCACTGTTTTCTGGCTGCCCATATCACACATAGTCAGTACATTTTAGAGCCATTTTTAAGTGCAATACCAAGTGCAAATTTTCCTGGAAAGCACGACATCACTCCTATAACGCTCATATTCCCGGGACACATTTTAATACATTTTATTTCATATTTCTGTGTGAAGAAAAATAAAACCGTTGGGGGGGTGGAGGGGGAATACATGAAAAAAAATGTTGGACGGCACATGTAGGGCAACTTGTTAGATGTCGTCTGCAAGCAGCTTCTGTTTTGCCTTCTTTATTCACTGATGACAGGGAATTTTAAAAGCCATTTTTCCTTCTTTCCTTTTGAAGATTTAAATGTCCCACCTGACTATCAACGCCGAAGCCTCGATAAAAGCCACTACAGGCCAGAAAACGGTATCACCTGAGAATCAATTGTAACACTGTGTTATATTGTGAACGTCGGCACCTCATATCTAATATTGATCTTCTAAAAGCAATTAAACTGCAAGCCTTCATTTCTTATTGTGAGCTGCCTTACATTTCACGCCTTTCTGACAGAAAAGCTGGATGCAGGATCCTGTAGATTTGATTCTTAAGATTATATTGTCTTTTTACGCTTTAGTTACATGTAAACGTATAACTCAGATAAAACCGAAGGGAGTCATGAAACACATAAATGCAAGAGAAGGTGCACAAAATCATAAAAATGGCCGATTTATATAAGCAACAAATATAATGGTGTGATGTAAGATGTATATTTCTGGCTGGTGTCAATGTAATTACTGCACGCATCTATCCATTCCAACTTAAACCGTTTTATACTGACCTATGAATTAGTTTAGAAGGGGGGGGTTCAGTTTGGGGGTCCATGGAGCATTTAAAGGAGGCCCACAGAAACATTTCATAAATCAACGAAATATCAGTATTGGCAATCAGTTTACGCATTACAAAAGATATTAAAGGGGAGTCTCAGCCAGAGAAGGACATATTACATATTATACCACAGCACCATTGCAGTCTGAAGGTTAGAAGGCTGTTGATTAATTTTCTGTAGCCGCACACGTAGTGTTAAACAAGTTAGTCGCAGAAGTAAATCCTATTCCAGGAGTAAATTATAATCTCTAATTCTTACTAACATTACTTAACATTCCAGAAGTAGAACACGATTTAAATTTAACAGAAACTAACCAGAAATGTTTAATCATTGCTAGAAGACAGTAGTTCTACTAATAAAGGCAAATATATGAAAATAATGTCTTTATGGACAAATATGTGAAGCAGTTGTGTGGTAACCATGGTTTAAGAGGACTAATGCACTGCAAGCCTTACGTTTATGTTGTTTAAGGCACTGCGCAGAGGTAAACACACTCTACATGGCTTTTCATGCATTAGCTCTCACTTAAACCCCCCCATCCCAGTCTGTATGGTTTAGTTGCTTATGTTACATACATTAGTGGTGGGGGGGGCTTTCTCTGGTCTACTTTCATTGGTGGGTCCCTGGTTTAAGAAAGGAAACCCACCATTTAGGTTTTCATCAGTTTATGCAGATTGTTTCAAGTGCTAGGTCCAGAACTGTTTGTATAAACAGCAAAATAATCCAGTTTTTTGGATTTTGCTTCTCCAAGATAGGCCCTGCCCATGTAGATTCCGGAGGTCAGGGCTACCCGGCCATTCAGGGGCTTCTAAGTTCAGCTTATTACCAGAAATGCCAAGGTGCAGTGACACTCCCCTTATATAGGTGCCAAAACATCCCTATGGCACCCCACGCACCTCGTTCATTCCCCTGCTCCTGCAATGGATTCTGAAGGGGAAAAAAGAACTGATAAATGGGTTCCCGTGCCAATAGCAGCACTGCATGTTAGTTGCAGTGGAGGAGTGCAAAGGCTGGAATGTCAGCCTGGGATTTTCATGGGATCCCTGCGGCTTGTTCCCCGCCTGGCACGCACGGCAAATGACCTCGCTGCTCTTCTTCACCACAGCGTTTCTGCCTCATCTCACACCGATTCCCTCTCCTTCCTTCCTTCCTTTCTTCCTTCCTTCCTTCCACATCAGACACTGAAAGCTTCCAGTGTTCCTAAGAGTTTCAGCATTTTGCACTCTCAGCTATTCCTTTTTGGTCTAACAGTCATTTAAGTGAACTTTCAAAAAAAGGCCATGTTTCCCAGAACAACAGAATGTCAAGGTTGAACATAATACAATCACTGAAGGAAATAACTTACTGCTTGTAAAAAAAATGAAAGTTTTTTTGAGTGCTCAGTCTAATAAATTACTAGACATTAGCTAGTTCTACATCCTGTGAGACTGAACTTAATTATGTAAAGCTGGGGGGCAAAGGCCATGTAGGGAAGGAGAAATGAAACTTTTTTTTTCTCCTTGTTTTCAAACATCACTTGTGTTGCCCCCCCCCCCTCCCATCCACACCCAGGTCCTCATCTATGCCTGAGAACAAACTTGTTCTTCACTGCCAAGTGCTGTTGTCACATGGCTCCCTGTCCAATCCCAAGAAACACCTCATATGCCATTTCCAAAATATAAAAGTCAGGAAAAATGAGCATCGGACCAGCATGCCCTGAGAATGTAACCATGTAGTCATTGTTGTCTCTACTAGGAATATGGAGGTACTTGACAGAGAGGGAAGGAATCAGCTATGTATGAAGTGTTCATTTAATTCCATTTCTGAAGAATTTGTGAAAAAAGCACATGTGGGGGACATGCCTGGCAATAGGGCCAGCCCTGGGTGTTCTGGTGCCCGAGGTGAGATTCTGCTGAGGGCCCACAGCACAAAACAAATTTTGTCAATTCAGTAGACAATTCAGTAGCACAGGGTATCTGGCTGCTAACTAGTTAGCTCACATCTGTTTCACAAGAAAAGTAGTTAAACATTAAGTAAATAACTGTAATGTCACTGAATGCAACCAGAGGTAGTTCTTCTGACTTTTTTTTGCTTGCTCTTTTGCGCCCCCCAATGAAATGGCACCTGAGGCAATCGCATATGTTGCCTATAGGACGGGCCGGCCCTGCCTGAAAAGATACGGAAAAGGATCACATGGTTCAGTGAACCGAAAGTGTTAAATTGTGGTCTCTGTTCCATGTGCAAAGGTCTTGTGCAGACTTCTTTGCCATCAGGGAACACTCATGTTGCCGAGCTCTTTGTAGGTTACATCACCCCTGCTGTGACGCAGTGTTGATGGAGAAAGGAAAGTTGCTGATGTAGGAAGATGGACAGTGGCACAGCGACGTTGCTTGAGAAAAATCTGTCTTAGCCTCAAAAAGAGTGAACAGCAGAGGTTCACAATTCAGAATGAAAACGTCCTTAAAAGTCAAATTTGAATTTGGGCAGGTCAAAGGTGGGACTCACACCCAGCTGATTCATTCTGCAGGAAGACATGAAGAGTTCTGTTCAGTCCGACATTTGGCTTCCAGAACCATTCTTATCCTAGGAGGTCAAACGGTTACAGACTGCAGTTCACATGTGTGCCTGGTTTGGTGTAACTCTCAAACTTAAAAACCAAATAAAAGTCCTCACAGATCGACATGCTGTCTTCCTTGTCTTTTGGCAACAGCAGATGCTTGCATGGAACTTTAACTTGTACAGCCCCTGGTGTCTGGTAAAGTTTGCTCCCTGAAAACCACTTTCAAGTTCACTGTTATTCTTTTTTTTTTACTATGATAAAGTTTTCAAATGTCAGTGGCACACGACTCTTTCAAAAAAGCACGTCTGTGGCTTTTTAACCAAGAACAACATACTGTTAACATACGGAAGGCCTTTAAGAAAAATATGCAGAAATGCAGTGAAATTAAGATATTCTCAGTAGCCTTTTTATTGTGTCACCTTGGGAAATTTCATTTAGGAATTAGCAAAAACCCAGAATTTTTCAAAGACTTTTACAAGAAAATGATGCCTCATTTGCAATTGAAAACACCAGGTGTTTAGTAAAGAAAATGCCTGAAATAATGACATATGTGGAGTCTTTTATTGCTCTAAAGTACAGAATAAGCTTGAAGATGTTAATGCCTGTGTGATTGCAGCACCAGCATCAGGGTTTCAAATGACTTGTTTTCTGTTTTTTTTATTGTTGCTGCATGTAGGATATAACTGTTGACGTAATCGGGAAAGAGGAGAACAGACGGCAGTACAGCAACATCACCAGAGGGGGCAGCATAAATCAAAGTGTAAGACTGCCTTGAGGGAATCTGCAGTAACACCCACTGTTGCTTAATCAGGCTAATTTTGGAGGTTGATTCATATTCTTCCTGAAGTTCTTTGTGTTTGTTGTTTTCTTATTTTTTGATTTGGCATCAAATGCTTGTTTTAATCACGAAGGAGGCATTTGTCAGACCACCAGGGCGAAAATCCTAAGATAAATGAATCTTAGATTATCTCTAATGAGACTGCTGCTTGGTGGTATGAGTACTGAGTACTACTCACTACTCATTAATTATATAAAGTCATACAAGGCTAAGTGGCTACATCTTTCTGCATTCTAGGCTGCAGTAAGCAAATTAGTAAGCTTTGCAGGGTTCCACTGTTCCACTCTAACTGGCAACAGGTTACAATATTCTGTTCTATTCTATAACAATCTACAATATTCCAGTGTAATTTAAGGCATACTAACATGCTCAATTCCAGCCTAAGACAGGACAGGTATAACTATGCCAAATGATGACCCATAGAATCACCAATTAAAGTCATTAATGCAGGCAAATGAGATGACTAATTAAGAACACATCTTGCCAATGAAAACTGAGTGGATTAGGTAGCACAAATCCACTGGTCTAGTTGCAAGCTTAAGACGTAAGAAGATTTAAGAGACGCTGATCTCTTCCTTCGTCACAATAGCCTCTGCATGAATGTCCCATCACACATAACTGGTCTGGAGCCCATCCCAGGAGGACATAGTAGGGGCGTTCTGGACAGCATTGCAGTGCTTCATACTGCATACCCTCAGACTACTGGTAATTTAACAGACAGCCAGTGATGTTTGCGGACTGTGGCAGGTCACCAGAGTACCTGTGTAAGCTACATGCACAGAATTGGGGTCAGAATTGAACTCACAACCTTAGGGGTATGGAACTATGGAACGTAGGGAGGATACGTGCCCTAAGCCTCTGTGCCTGTGATCAGAGTATTGCTGGTTCAAGCCCAGCTGTGACAGAATAGTCACATGTCTTTTGAGCCTACATTTAATGAATGTTCGCACCTAAACACAATACCGGTCCTACTTGATTGATGTGGTGCCTTAGCTGAGCATCAGCACCCTCCCGTCTGAGGTAGAGTGAAATTGGCTGGTTAGTCGGCACCCCCTTTAAATAGTTTGTGCCCTAGGTGGCTGCTTAAGTTGCCTGTAGGAATGAGCAGCCCTGCCTAAATGGAAGCACCCAACACAAGGGTGGACCTTGTGCCTCAACTGACCGGCATAACTTTGTGCAAATCACATTCTAGGCAACAAAGTTTGTGAGGTTATTGTCGAGTTACAGGTCTCATTGGCAATTATGCTGGAGACGAAACAAGGCAGAAGATTCTGCACACTGGGCCGCAGACACGAGGCAGTGATGTTAATGCGTTCGCCATTTGTTTTTGGCATCTGCAACAGGCAGAGAGAAATTATATAAACATCAGCATCAGCAGGGCAGCAGCGAATGTGGCAAGCTGGTTCCCTCTGTTCTTGGACTGCATTGCATTTAGCCAACATCATTAAACAAAAGTAACCCTGGATCATCGCTGTGGCTGTACTTAATTCACGTCAATGTCGTATCAAACAAAATAAAAATGGCCACTTCAAACCGAAGACTGTCGAAATGCATTAAAAGAGGGGTATTCAACGCTGACCCAGTCTGATTGGTTTCTGAGTCACATTCTGCTACATGCAGTTTTGCAATGGCAGACATGGAGTTTATGATTAATTTTCATTTTGTGAACTATACATCCCCCCCCCAAGCTATTATCATATGCTTTCATTCAGATGTCAAATCACATTTGGGGCTACAAGTGTCTATAATGTCTTTAAGAAGTTTTGTCAGCTGTTGTTACATTTTCCCAGACATACACTTGGTTGTCAATTTATTAGGATCCCCTGCTTGTTAAGACTAATAGTGTGCTCCTCCAAGCAACCAATCGTTTGGTTGCAGCTTAATACATGCAGCACGCAAACTGGGTCAAGAGGTCCAAATACTGTTTTCCTAAGCATTACAATAACTCTGCCGCGTGATCCAAGCGATTTTGAGGGTGGTGCCAGATACAATGGTTTCCAGCTGCCTTCCTAGAATTTTAACAGACTACACTGTCTAGAGTTTACAGAGAATGGTCCAATAAACAAAAAGCATCCAATTAATGGCATTTCTATGTCCAAAAATAATGAGAGAGGTCAGAGGAGAATGGGCAGACTCGTTAATGTTAACAGGAAGGCCACAGATGGAAAAATAACAGCTCAATACCACAATGGTGTACAGAAAGGAATCTCTGAATGCACAACGCAAAGAGGTTCTGCAGGCTGAAGGGGGCCCAGCCCAAGCCAGTGTACCTCATGAATTGGCCACAGAGTCTGTGTTCTACATGTTATTCATTTTCAATCTTATGCATCTAAATGGATCAGTACAGACACATAGATTTGCATATTTAAAATACTCAAGATCTCTATATACTATTTAGCTTCATTCTGGAAATACAGGCATCCTGCTGCTTACGAGCCTAATGCCTTCCCAGAAATCAGCTCTTGAGGTGAAATCTCGTAAGTGCTAGATAAACTGGGATGACATCATAACAGCACAGATGAGGATCCCTGAACACAGCTTCATTGAAAACGTGGACAAGAGCAGGTGAACTAGTTGTGGCTGCCAGCGCAAACTTTGAAAATTCCCCCACACTCATGAGAGTGAAAACGTCAGCCTCATCCTTCAGAAAAAGGTTATTAAATTATATCAGTCATAGACATGAAAACTCATAAGTCAAGGACTCTTATCCTGAGGGATACCTGTAGCGCGGATGTATTCTTAACTTCAAACTGCCTGAATGCAGACCACAGAAACAGGGACACGTGGGAGACGGGGCTGGGGGACCTGAGGACCTGCCCCTTTTACCCAAACTACTTAAAGTGCATCTCTTTAAAGGCACTGACTGCCTTTTTAACATGTGTCAAAGGCTTTGAGCAGCTGCCCTCAGAGAGTCTCAGCACGGCACTGCAATGCGATGTGAGTTATGAGCATATATACAGCGCTCGCTTGCTAAATTCATTAAAAATATTTCAGATTTATGGGTTTTATAACAAGATCATTATCTTATTCATTGTTTACAAAAAATATATATCACATTAGAAAAAATCTGTAGGTTAAATAAAGCATTTATTTCAAGCAATAATACATTGAAACCCAAATTATAGTTATAAATGAGCTGTTCTGAATTAAAAAGTTCATTGACAAGCGGCCTCACTGGGTGCTTTTTAATTAGTAACACCTTTGCAGTAACATAAAACTGCAAACATTTGTGTTTAGGATCCCTTTAGGAGCCTGTGACTGCAATTAATAGCAAAGTGGGAATAACAGAACTGAATGAGTCAGTCAAAAAAATGATGACACTTAATGAAAAAACAAGGTTTGTGCAGAAGATATGTGCAGGTATGCTAAATATTGCTTGTCAATCGACTTTTGTGATGAAACCAATAAATTTACAACATTTTTACAGAATAAAGCAAGCGGTCCAATACATTTCTGTGAGCTCTGTATATAAGCAAATATAGATTACAGATTTCATTGGGTGATAATTTTTAAAGACAACAAAATAAGCATATAGTTAGCAGGTAAGTTAAAACACTTTCAGCTAGGTTATGTCCAAGCACACAAATGTCTCGAAATCGAGACAGCTCTATTAACATGATTCTATTAGCTCATAACCATTGGCAACTTTTAATTTTGGAGCAAATGTATCCAGTGACCACAATTACTGTTACCTGCCACCACTCCTCTTAGCTTTCCTGTGATTCTAAGTAAATATCTCAAGTCATAGCAGAGTGTCTTGAATGATAACCGTGCACATGAATCACAGAGATCATACCCTTTGGATGACAGATGAACTGTTCCTACATTGAAACTACATCAGTTGTAACATTGCTCACCTGTTAAATTAAAAGTATGAGCGTGCCGTTAAGCTGGCCGCTCATCGGAAGCCCAGCCTCGTGCACTAATGCCTAGGAGACTGTAAGCTGTGTTTGAAATATGCTATTTCCTTCACTCGTACGTTGCTTTGGACAAAAGCATCTACCAATGTTTTTATATAGCTATTTTAGTGCTATTTATTTTTACCTCTTTATATTATTTTGCTTCCCATCGTATTACGGACTCCCCTTTAGTCACAACCCTGAAAGCAGGTGGAAGGGCATTTCAGCACGCAGATTTGACAAATAAAACTTGAAACTTAAATTAGATAACAAAAAATGTCAAAGAAATTGTTAATTTTATAAGTATGACTAATGTCTTAATTCTCTGTGGATGTTTGTGGGCTGAATCACAGCTACCTTCTCCAGTAGCCAAACAAAATCCCCAAATATGTATTATTTTAACAGTTCCCAACTTTTTCCATCTTTTTAATTGGGAACATAACCTTTTTATTTCCACAAATACCAGATCTCTCACTGGAGTCTGATGAATGTTAGTGTGACAAGGTTAAGCAGCAGGATTCTGCTTCAGTCACAATAAGCCTAGAAACATCATGGTTTTCTTTCAAGAAATAACTTCTTCGATATTAAAAATTATGTGCATTACTGGTACTTTTTGTACATCTCAAAGTGATGATCCTGCCAAAAGTGCCAAGCGTTTGTCTCTTAATTTCGTAATTAGCTGCCTTCAGAAATGTATTTATTTAACAATGAAACGAGGGTTGAATGGCCTTCTTGCGTTTGTGATGCTTATGTAGTATCATCCACTAGTGGTGATGAAAAATGAGCAGTAGATTAGCACGCTCTATCGCAAATCAGAGCCGTCTGCAGTTCCGATCGATGAAATGCACTGCCCTTCTAGCCAAAGTCTGCTTCATGACATGTAGTATGTAAGCAAAGCCATTGCCTTAGCAGGGAGTGCATTGCAGGGTGCTCACTGCAGCGTGACTACTGAATGCTTTTAATAGCACCTTGATCTAATAAGAGAGAATACAAAAGCAATAATAAAGCTAAATAAAATATCACATTAAACTGAATTCTCTGAAAATGATTATAATATGATGATAATAATAAATGTGTGAGATATTGCATGAAGAAATGGCGCGCGGGCTTCATGAGCACAGTGCTCCGTCTTGCCAGATGTCTATGCATGTGCAAATATATATATATATATAGGTTTTAAATTACCTCTATCTTTAATTTTGCTTGTATTTCCTTGTTGAGAGTTCTGTGGTCCGACAGCAGTCACCAGAAACTAACAACCAACCATCCAACTGCTTGTTATACATTTTAAACCTGTAACCAGAATTTTATATATATATATTTATATTTATTTAATATTTGTGTGTGTATAGGATTATTGGCATATCTTTTGAAATATATGAAAGGCCCACATCTGTGAATGGCTACACTAAGCTACCTTTCATGTCACAATCCATATGGAAAGACTGCAATCCCATAAGGCAGTGGCATAATCATTAATTGTATAAGACACTTACATTTCACAGACTCATAGATGTTTTAATACAAAGCGACATTTGATTGAGAAACCAGGGTCGGCCAGTGCCTGGGGCTCCTGGAGGTTAAGGGTCTTGCTCAAGGGCCCAAATGTCGAAATCACTCCAGTTCACCCTGCCGATCACAGGCAGAGCGTCACAACCTACTGAGCCACACCTTCAGTATCTCAACATATTATATTATAATATATTTCACTAATTTATAAACATACAAAATAATGCATAAGTATGATGAAAGGACTATTATTGATATGATAATTCTTAGAATACTTTATATGATAATGAGCACTATACTCACTTAAGTGCGTCATTTTTCTTCCTAAAAGTGCTGACTCAGGCATTGTAAAGGTTGTCCTATGCTACTGTCCTTAATATTTAACGCATAAGAGAGCAGACGTCTCTCCTGAGCTGTCTCGGGATGCGGCCGTTGAGAGACGTACCGTTTACTAGCATGTGCGCCCACACAAAGGCATGGCCCTTCGGGGCCAGTGGAGGGACCCTCCTCTTCCCGTTAATGGGAAATGCATCCTAAGCACCCTTACACGGCGGGGAACGATCGCTCCTCTTCAGACTATCGCTACTGTTTTTTTCTTTTGATGTGTCTCTTTGGTCTGTTCACGGCAGTTAGTCAGAGTCACGTCGTGTTCCCGTGTACACATACAACATACAGTGGTGCGACAGCCCCCCCCTCCCCCAGCTGTCATTTCTGCTTCCAGATCGACATTTAGCAGGAAGTCAGGAGAACAAGATTGATATAATGGGCCATGCAGTTGGGCCACTTCACTCCACACTGCCATGCCGACAGCTTGCCTGCGTTCGCACCTCCACGTGCCTTGCTGTTCTGTTCCGTACTTCTCAGAGTGTGTGCTGGGTTTTTATTTTTTTGAGAAATTGTCCCATTTTCAAATTCAGTTCCATTTTGTAAAATACTGTTCATTGCTGGTTCCCTCCCAGTTGGTCTTTCTTACAGCCTTGGATCAAAATGGTACATATGTTATTTATGTGGAGTGGATTTCGTCGATTCCTTAAAAACCTTCCCCAAACCCTCCAACATGTCCATCTTTAATATTTTAAAACTCATAAAGATGTCTTGCTTAAAATATTTTGCTTAATACAGATACTTCCCGATACGTATTATACAGATTTCTGCAGGTTTCCGCAAATTTTGCCCTCGCAGCTGTGCATGGCCATTGTGCTTGATACTTGTCACCTTCAGTAAAGGCGACCACCAAGAAAAGGACTGAATGTCAATAAGCTGCATTGCAAACAGATGAACGGGCAATATTTCTACTATAATGTGAACGGAGAGCCAGCCAGCCAGTGCAAAACTGAAACGGTGAATTTTGATGTATAAATCAGCACAGGAAAAAAATTGTTGTACTTTTATACAATTATAGTGATCAACCGCTGATCACTTCGGACAGAATCATTCCCGTACAAGTACTGTTTAAATAATTTGCAGTAGTAAATCAAGTATAGTGTCAATAGTAATCAAGTAGTCCGCTTACAGTGGGGGTCTTTTTACACATGACAACATATGGACATTTACAACTACAGTAATTCTTTTTTTCTTGCCCCCTTTGCCTTTCCGTAACCCATCTGGTTCTGGCCGACTACCTAAGGATAAAGCTACATAACAGGAAAAATAGAGGCATCTTCTCTTAGCGACAGATATAGACTCATCAGAGCCTTATGATAAACTAACAAAAAAGTGCCACCGAGTACAATATTGTACTGTATTATAGCGTATTTGAATTCTACATAGTTCACTTAAACTTTTATTTGTACGGTACTGTAATTTGGAAAGCGTTTGAAACAGCTGTACTGTGTTTTGAAAGAGACAATAAAATTCAGTAAATAGTGACACTGTCCGATTTATTACCTTATATTCATGTACAAACATCAATTAGACAGTAATCTGCATGAGACAAAAAGGAAAAAATCGGTTATATTGATCTTGCGCTAAGAGTGAGTAGTTTCACCCAGGCGGACGTGATCACTGTAAGCGGTTTGCACTGTATATACATATTGCAGTGCTGGGCAGACCGAGGTGTCGCGAGAGCGGTGAGTGACAAGAAGATTTACTTGCTGGGAAGAACACGTTCTTTTATTGCTGTCTTTAGCAGTACTATAACAAGCACCCAAGCTGCACCAGAACAAATAACACATTAGAAACACAGGGAGGTCAGACGCCGAACTATAAGGTACACACACAGTGGGAAACATACACGAGCTAAGGACAGGCGAGGATCAGACAGGGTGCACATAAGACACGGGCAAACATGCAAATCGAGAAACACAAGTATTAACTATAACAATACATCAAGGGATATTTACAATGCACAGACAGGGGCTATTTACAATTGCCCGCGAGCATGCTGGGATGTGCTGATCCCCGCCGGCGCTACAATATTATAAAGTACCCAGATAAATATTATTTTAAAAAGCCTGTTCAAAACCAGAGTTTTGCATTTGTGTGTCATGGAAATGCTTTATATAAATGTTTTGTCTATTTTTGAGATATTGCACAGTATTACACATTTCATATTTTACAGGGTTGCTAAGAGGCATTACTGTGTGAAATTCCTAGTGCCTGCAGTACTGACCCCTCATCTCTGAGTTCAGAGAGACTGCCAAAATACTGCGGCTTTTTTCTCCAACAAGTCTTGAGGTCTTTGGCTGAGTAGTTTTCCTGATCTCAGAGGTCGCAAATGATTTTGATATGGGTTCCAAAATAATGACCGGGCCATCACATCATCAGTGAGGCGCCGGGCAGCGTGACGGCGCTATGTGTTTTGTGTTTTATTGTAACTTGCCATTACTGCTGCACAGTGGCTCAGGGGTAGCATTTTCCCAATACGCCCCCAGAGTTAGAGGATCAAGTCCTGCCCCCCTTTCTCTGTGTGTGGTGTTTATGTGTTCTGCATATGTTACGTGGGTTTCCTCTGGGTACTCTAGGGCAATGTCTCCCAACCCGGTCCTCAGGGACCCAGAGACAGTCCACATTTTTGCTCCCTCCCAGCTCCCTGCCAGACAGTCCACATTTTTGCTCCCTCCCAGCTCCCTGCCAGACAGTCCACATTTTTGCTCCCTCCCAACTCCCTGCCAGACAGTCCATGTTTTTGCTCCCCCCCCAACTCTCTGCCAGACAGTCCACGTTTTTTCCTCCCTCCCAGCTGGGAGCAAAAATGTGGACCGTCTGGGGGTCCCTGAGGACCGGGTTGGACAACACTGCTTTAGGGTTGCCCCTGTGAGTTTGTGTGTTGCTGGGGGTTTAGTATGAAGTCATTCTGGTTTCCCAACCACATTCTCATCACATGAAATTTATTCACTCATAACCACAAGCCAAAGGCTGCCCAACTAAAAAGAACATAAAATTACTCTGTATCTTCTCATCTAACTCCAGTCTTAGTTTGTTATTTTCTTGCCTGAAAAGGATAAATGTAACTAATAAAGATATGAGGGAACATCCTTCAATCTTCTGTGACCACTTTTCCTATTCGGGGTCACGGCAGGTCCAGAGCCTAATCCGGAACCTAATCCGGAGCCTAACCCGGAGGCTACGGGCACAAGGCAGGGAGCAACACATTATGGGGCGACAACCCATCACAGGGCACGTTCACACCCCAATGGGCAATTTGGTAACTCCAATTAACCTCAGCATGTTCCTGGACTGTGTGTGGGGGGGGGGAACCGGAGTACCTGGAGGAAGCCCCACAACGACACCGGGAGAATATGCAAACGCCACACACATGGAGCCATGACAGAGACTCAAACACTGGTCCCAGATCGGTGAAGCAACAGTGCTAACGACTGCGCCTCTGTGTCACCCCAGACAAGTGACTCGTTAAAAAACTAGGCCTGATACTTTTCTGGGGATGTGTAAAATTATGCTGCTGTACTAGATAGTTAACATTAACAATATTCTGAAGTTAGCAACAAGAAAAATGCACCTGATTGAGATACCTAATTAAATCAGTCTTCCTTTTGAATAATAAAGGCTCACTATTACACTCATAAGTCATTAGTTATTAACATGAGGAGTATGTACATTATTTGATCGTAAATAAATAAGCAGACCAGTTGGTAACACTTTAGTTGAGGGGGCATAAATAGTATTGCAGTGCACTCTTATTTAATGTAGTAATTAAACAGAAGCTAAGTGTTAGTTACATACTGATCCCATGTTCGTTCATCATTAATCAGTCATAGCGGTTCATGCATTTCATGTAGTTACTATATTTGTTCATGATTTGTACTTGAGTAGTAACTGAGTAACTAATTAACTTGTGCCCCCATTTATTTTCATTCACACATAACTGTTGCAAAACCCTTAGTCAAGGTAACACTGGTGTTACAGAGCCATCCAAACATCTTTCGATTCTCTGTCCAAATCAGGGCTACAGGTGGGCCTGGAGCCTATCCCAGGCAGTGTAAGACACAGGGAACACTTTGGACTGGCTTCCAGTCTATTACAGGGCATGCAAACACATACTCACACATAATGGGCAAGTTAGAGATGCCAGTTAGGTAAACTCAGTCTTCGACTGAGAAAAGGACACTGGAGGACACAAAGAATACCAGAAAGGTTCTACTCAACAAGCCACACAATTACAATCCAATTACAAAGAAATTCGTCCTTCCACTCATTCAGTCATCCATCATGTTGCCGCTTAGTCCAGAGCCAATATATATGTCCAGGGCACAGTGTGTCGGTGGCACACCAGTGATATGCGTGCACTGGAGACAGTCAGTCACCACTAAAGCAAAGTGTCAAGTTATCTTATCTTTCGGAGCATAATAATTTCAAATGATTACCATTCATCCACAACCACTGATTCCAGGACAGGGATGTGGTGAGCCGATTTCAGGAAGCACAGGGCACAGACAGGGAACACCCCAGATAGGGTGGCAGGGTATTGCAGGGCATAGACAGGGAACACCCCAGATAGGGTGCCAGGGCATTTCAAGACATAGAAAGGGAACACCCCAGATAGGGTGGCAGGGTATTGCAGGCCATAGACAGGGAACACCCCAGATAGGGTGCCAGGGCATTTCAAAGCATAGAAAGGGAACACCCCAGGCAGGGTGCCAGGGTATTGCAGGGCATAGACAGGGAACCTGCGGGCTTAGTGGCATGTGGCTGAGCCCCCGTCCCGTCATTATCAAATCTGTTAAATATTAATAGACACAAACATTTCAGTGACTTTTTCCTTGCACATAATTTGTGCATTGAGTGTATCTTTCATATGACCACATCTGCAGATTTTTGCCATTTTTAAAATGTGCCCACAGTGATAACCCCAATCCAAGCCGTACACGGGCCAGTGAACCTGTTTGCTTTGGACTGACATAAAAACACCGAAATAGATCTAGAGACAGAAAGCTTTTTCAATGGCAAGTTTCCTGTTTAGTTTAAAATCTTTAAAAATGCATGGGGGTGATATGAGATATTCTATGAGTACTGTTGCCAA
Organism: Mormyrus iriodes; assembly: GCA_011763525.2. Taxonomy (NCBI): domain Eukaryota; kingdom Metazoa; phylum Chordata; class Actinopteri; order Osteoglossiformes; family Mormyridae; genus Mormyrus; species Mormyrus iriodes. The sequence goes on along the minus strand of JAAGVU020000103.1, from coordinate 624,573 downwards.
AACCACAACTTATTAAAAGGGTTTGTGGGATTCCTCTGTGGGCTCTTGACTCAGAGTAGGTGACAGAATTACGCTATGTAGGATTCCTGTCTCATTCATTTCCTGCAGACCTTGCAAAGCTGTTGACAACAACATACAACTGAGATTTCCAAACCTGTTCCATATTTTCTTCTTTGCCATTGACACCCCTATTTCCATTAAATATAAACTGGCACTTTAATAGCAGCTATAAAAATCAATGGGGCAGACAAAGGCATTGCAATGATTTTAATTATCTTGGTTTCTTCAACAGCTGCTCTGTGTGCAATTTCACTTTTCCCCCATTACGTAACATTTATCCGTCTTTCAGACATGGAAAGGAACATCAATATAAAATTCCATCAAGCAAGAATCAGTCATCAGACATGACACCATCTGCATCCTGGTTTTTGCTCACCGTGAATCGGATTTCTGAAACAAGCTCTCAAAAGAAGGAAACAATTATGGCATTAAAATTACTCCTGTCATGAACTCCTTGTGGACGTCTGACCCAGGGACACCATTTAACTTTATGTATTTTCCCCAAGCAGAATATAGTTCTATTTTTCCATAATCAGAGTAGTCAATGAGTCTCCTGCTTTCTGTATAGACAGCCAGGGCGATCTCAGCCAGCCGATTTCACTGTACAACCAGCGCCATCTGAGAAAATGTCGAACGTCCCATCTGCAGTCCCGGCACAGAACAATTTAAATTTTATTTATCGAAAGCTTTTCACAATAGTAATTGTCTCAAAGCAGCTTTACAGGTGGCCGGGCACAATCACTAATGAGCAAGCCTAGGGCAACAGTGGCAAGGAAAAGCTCCCTTAAGCAGCGATAGAAAGAAAGCCAGTACCCAGAAGGGGACCCAGCACCGGAACGCTGGAGAAATAAAATATAAAACATAAACAGCAGACCAAAAACACTCATAATGAATGAATAAAGTACATAGTGAATGTTTATACAGGATCTGTAATTCATGTTGTGGATGCCATGGGAATAACATTATGTGTCAGTATGATCTCCATCAGGCTGGTCAAATAGTGGACAGGGGAGACGTCCATCTGTGTTCTTCTGATCCAGGAGGGCAGGTCGCTCAGCTACACTGATGCACATTCTCTGCACAAACTGCTGCGTTTTGCACCCATAAATTTGAGAACTGTGCACTGCTCAGGGCGCTTTGAGCCAATGTCTTGTCTTATTGCACCCTCCTGCAACGTCTGCACATGTTTGCACCCATACCCTTCATGTCATTCTGTGCAGCTTTTGTAGTCCTGCATTGTTTTATGTAGCTCCGTGGTCCTGGAAAAACGTCGTTTCATTTCACTGTACTGACTGTGTATGGTTGACATGGCAATAAAAAGCCACTTGACTTGACTTGATGATGCATTAAGGCAGAAGGGTGACAGCAACAATGCCTCAGTCTGCCAAAGTTCTCTAATTCCATAAACCCTCAGGTCTATTTTTCTTAGCCATACGCTTGAGTAAATAAATGTGTTTTTAGCCTAGACTTGTAGATGGAGTGTGGCTGCATCTCATTCAGCACACGTAAGGCACACTGAGATATTACACACTTGTAATGTATTTTAAGTCCACGGGGATTTATTGAAACCATTGGGACACACTTGATATCTGAAGAGGTAAATAAGAGATATGCTACAGCTGTGCTGTCATTTCTGTTGGTTGTGTTTGGGGGTGTCCTTCACTGTCGCCTAAGTTTACACAATTTTGCAAACTTACATTGAAAATTTCTTTGGAAGCATGCTGGGCTCTGATAGACCGACAGACTTCAATGTAAGTTCGATGTAGTGCTTTGCGGTCTTATATACTTAGCCAAAGACCACATCCATGCAGTATTTGCTAATGTGTGGTAGTGTGTAAGGGTGGGTCAAGTGGGATTGGTGGAACAGAGTCTGTGTCTGAGTGTGTCCGAGTCCCACATGTTGTTAGGAAGGCTGCTCCGCAGTCAAGAGGCTACATATGAAAATTTGTTGCCAGCTACTGTTGATTTCTCTACACTGAGAATTGATACCAAGCTGTTTCTTGTTATTGAAGTGGGTAAGAAGGACTGTAGCCACTTAAATGGTCTCTCGGGTATTGGGGAGCTAAGCCATTAAAAGGCTTCGTAGGTAAACAGGAGTACTTTATAATCCATACAATATTTGCTTGGCAGCTAATGTAAAGAGGACATACTTCTTATTTAGTTGGAAGCTGCGTTTTGGAGTAACTGGAGTGTATTAAGGGATGTTCTTGAGCACCCAACCAGTAATGCATTACAATAATCCAGTCCAGAAGTTAGAGAAGTGTGTACTAACTTCACAGAATCACACAGGGATGGCAATTTCCTTAGTATGGAAATATTCCATATTCCACAGATGAAAAGGGATATTCTGGTGATGTTACTAATATGAGCATCAAAAGTGAAATGAAAGGAAATAATCACGAAAAAAGATTTTTCACAGTTAATGTTGGAGAGACAGATATACCATTATGGCTTAGGGTAAATTCAGATAGCTTATTCCTAATGCCCTTGGGTCGAAGGAGTACGATCTCGGTTTTATCTGTATTTAGTAAGAGGACATTGCTCAGCATCCAGCTCCTGATGCCCTACAGACCAGGGATCCCTAACACCCACAGTCCATGGACTGGTACCAGTCCGCTGCTAGTATTCCACTGGGCTGCAGAACGCTGAGGGTTTTGCAGAGAGGATGGTCAATTTCCAAAAATAAACTATATATATATTTTTTTGCCACACCTCTCGTTCGTGCGGATTATTTGCACCTGAAAAAAACAGAAGGGGCAAATCGCCGATCGATCCACTGGCACCCCCCTTTTGGGAACCATTTTACTGGTTCACAAAATTTTGTTCTTCTTTAAACTGGTCTGCAGGCATCAAAAGGTTCGGAAACCTGACTTTTAACAATCTCCTCTTTCACCAGGATGATAAATTTTATCTGGCATTATTGACAGATAAAGCTGTGTGTGATCAGCATGCTTACAAATAATCTCACCTAGGGGTAATAAGTACAAAGAAAATAACAGTGGCCTTAGGACAGATCCTTGAGAGACACTGTATTTTACCCCCATATATTACGAGGATTCACTATTTACGCTGACAAAGTGCTTTTAGTCTCTCAGGTAACATTTCATCTTGGCGAGTGGCTGACCGGTAATGCCAACAAGACTTTCAAGTCTATGTAGTCAGTTATGGTGTTGAAATCTGTGCTTTTGTCTAGCAGAACAAGTAGTGAGGTGTAGCCATGGTCCAAGGACACGAACAGATCATTAAGCCCCTTAATTGGTACAGTATGTGTATTGTGATGCAGTCTAAACCCTGAGTGAAATGCCTCGTATACGTTATTTGTTTGTGCATAATTGATGGGCGACAACCATCTCCAGGATATTAGATATAAAAGGCAGGTTGGAAATGGGTCTATAAATGGTGGGGGAGGGGAAATTATATTTATTTTTTTCATTATATAATAATGTTGCTTATTATTATATCATTTATTGCATAATTATATAATATTAAACAACGAAGAATCCTTATTTTTTTACTCCTGTCATTTTTTTTTTTGCTTTTTTTGGCATTGACAGGGGGGCGCCATTGGTGAAACACCCCTAGGGGGCGCCACAAGGGCTTCAGTAATAACTAAATAGCCCGTTATGTGAGTTTCAAACACAGGAAGGCAGTGAGTTCTATCAGAGCGAGCAAAACATCTGAGCTGCAGAACTGGTTTCACTGCAGGATGAAATTAAAACAAAAATCCACTATCCTACTTCATTTCTCCTTACATCCCCACATCTTATATAATCTTATAATCCTAAACTCTCCCTTGTTTATGAAACAGGAGCCAACTAGACATAGCTTTGTAAATGCAAGATGCCAATGTAAGGACCCAAACACGCTTTGGTCTTCAGGCCATTTGCTCTAATATAACTGCTTTGTCCTACGCTCAGATTCAAAGGAATCTTTTACAGTGACTTTATACAAAATTAATTTTCACTCTGAGATTCATTTACTGCAGGTATGTTTGCACTGTACTTGGAATCCAGGTAATTTAGCCATTACCTCATTGCTAAACCATGTATGATTTACCTGTCTGTTCCTTCCACCTGCATAAAGAAGCCCGGAATGATTTAGAACAAGCAACAGGCAGAGATTTTCTGTCACGTAAGTCTGTAAATAAAACATGACCTGGTCAGAAAAGTAAACATATTAATCAGCCAAACACTGTTACACTGTACAGGATAACCTATGTGACATCATCTGAAAGAGAGTCAGAAGCTCAGAACCTACCTCTGCTCTTTCCTCTCAGAATGTAGATATATTTATACATAAATAATACATCTCAGCATTCTGTCGCAGAGACATGTCATTCTTGGCTGTACCCTTGTCATATCTGGAGATGACAAAGGAAGGAGCCCCCATTATCCAAGGTAATACCCTGTATTCCAGGTATTTGGACGTTGTGATTATATTGCATTTTTTCAGTGGTCTCTATGTAGACAAAATGGGGACTAGATCATAATGATTTGGGTAATAAATATATTTCCATCCATCCATCCATCCATCCTTTCTTTGAGCCTGTGGCAAGCAGCATAGGGTACAGGCGGGGGCCACCCTCAAAGGGGAAACCAGGACAGGAGGGAGAGCAACGTAGGGTACAAGGCAGGGGGGGCACCCTCAATGGAACTCCAGGGCAGGAGGGAGAGCAATGTAGGGTACAAGGCAGGGGGGGCACCCTCAATGGGACTCCAGGGCAGGAGGGAGAGCGACATAGGGTACAAAGCAGGGGGGGCACCCTCAATGGGACTCCAGGGCAGGAGGGAGAGCGATGTAGGGTACAAGGCGGCAGGGGGGGGCACCCTCAATGGGACTCCAGATCAAAGAACAAAAGTAATCGAATTTCACCAATCAGCTCATTAACAGAAGAAAACTCATTGTATTATTTTGTTTTATATCTATAGTAATTGCATGTGTTACGCTGAACTGCAGGTTTTTTGAAACACCAAAAATATGCTATATATCTGTATTTGACAGGAAAGCCTTGTTTTCTATTAATAAATAAATATTGACATAGGTAAAATGATTATGAAAATGGTAATAACAGCTTTTTGAAACCTAAATATCAACTTAACAAAAGAGTTTGGTAGAAAGTAAGAAAGTACGGTGCATGTAATCCTTTATAACCCGTATCTTTTGCAGTGACTGTTATTTGAATAGAGTAAAAAACAAGAAAAACAACTTTCATTTTCACTTCTGACAATTTGACTCATTATGATTTTTTTGTGCTTAAACTTCCATTCAGTCAAGATAATTCATTAGATCAAGATTATCCTGTTTAATTTGGTCGCCCTGGTAAGAAATCGCTTCCATGGCTTTTTTGTTTCTTCCCATAGTCCAGATTGATTCCTGAAGACACCTATAAGGGCAAGAGTTATGCCAACCTGTAAACACAATGCCTCAGAGATTACAAATGTCTTCCCATAGAATTCTGTGATAAGCAATTACCCACCTATTGCTGTGAAACCTCACAGTGCTGGCTGAAAGTTTTTTTTTCTTTTTTTCTGACCAGACACCACCAGAGTGTCAACCATCAAGAAGTAACTACAGATAAACTGTACCACCTCACAGCATCGTAGACAAACCTGGCGCTAAGGACGTGGGCCATCAATGCAAATTGACTATCTGACCCTGGTCTCTTTTCCTAAAATTGCAAGTCACTCCTGGATATAAATCTGGATCAAAGATAATGTATGCCATTCATTGGCTTCTAGCCACTTATCCTGATCAGGATTTTGGAATAAAGCCTCCCAAATACTTTATGGGTTTATGTTTAACATATTGGGGCTCCATGACAGAACTGCTCAGACAGAGCATACCACAGAGTCCACATTTCTGCTCCCTCCCAGCTCCGTGCCAGACAGTCCACACTTTTGCACCCACCCAGCTCCCTGCCAGACAGTCCACATTTTTGCTCCCTCCCAACTCTCTACCAGACAGTCCACATTTTTGCTTCCTCTGAGCTCCCTGCGATGCAGTCCACATTTTTGCTCCCTCCTAGCTCCCTGCCAGACCCTCCACATTTTTGCTCTCTTCCAGCTCCCTGCCAGACAGTCCACATTTCTGCTCCCTCCCAGCTCCGTGCCAGACAGTCCACACTTTTGCACCCACCCAGCTCCCTGCCAGACAGTCCACATTTTTGCTCCCTCCCAACTCTCTACCAGACAGTCCACATTTTTGCTTCCTCTGAGCTCCCTGCGATGCAGTCCACATTTTTGCTCCCTCCTAGCTCCCTGCCAGACCCTCCACATTTTTGCTCTCTTCCAGCTCCCTGCCAGACAGTCCACATTTCTGTTCCATCCCAACTCCCTGCCAGACAATCCACATTTCTGTTCTCTCCCAGCTCCCTGCCAGACAGTTCATGTTTTTGCTCCCTCCCAGCTCCCTGCCAGACAGTCCACGTTTTTGCTCTCTCCCAGCTCCCTGCCAAACAGTTCATGTTTTTGCTCCCTCCCAGCTCCCTGCCAGACAGTCCACATTTTCACTCCCTTCCAGCTCCTGGTAGCACTAGATGTGGACTGTTTGGACCTCCCTGGGGACCAGGTTTGGAAAAACTGCTATACGATATCCATACTCAGCGTTGTTTATCACTAATCCATGATCATGTATGCTATTAAAAATTCCCTTTCCTAGGTAAACTTACCCTGCAGTGTTTCTCATTTTGCAACTAAATTAGTTGAACCAGGTTATTTTTCTCCATAATCAGCAGAGTACATAAATATCAAGGATCCAAAGATTATGGGGATGTTTTGACTGAAAATTTTGTACACACCTACCCAAAGAAGGGTTCATTTGTACTATTCTCTACATTTTAGAGTAATTTTAAAGACCTGAAAACTATAAAATAACACAGATGTATTACGCATTGACCAAAAAAGTATCAAACAAAAAATAATAATTTGTTGGGGTAGCACCCTGGGTTGGGCCTCAGAAGGTTGTCGGTTCAAATCCCTGGGTTGGCAGAGTGTTGCCGCCATTGGGCCCTTGAGCAAGGCCCTTAACCCCAATTGCCCCCGGGACTGGCTGACCCTCCTGGCTGGCCGCTTTATCTTCACTCTCTGGTCAAACTCCTCCAGAACCATCTCTACTGTGTTCAGGTCAGGTGACCAGGTCATGTGATGCGACACGGTCACTCTTCTTTGTAGGCAGCTTGGCGTGTCCAAACTTTTGATTAGTACTGTATATGTGAATTTTTATCTTTTTAAACTTTTGGTCTATTAGGTGATAACTTTAACCTTTGTGCTGTATTTAATATTAAATATTTAAGATGTAATATTGGTTTCACCGTCTGGGATGCACTGTGGGGACACTGTGGTCCCTCACCTGCCGAAGCGACCGTTCAGATCACGCCCCTGCTCTGTGTCTGAAGCTCACACGTTCTCCTTGGGTTTGTGGGTTTCTTTCTGCTACTTTGGTTTCTCCCAGAAAGACGAGCAGGTACATTAACTGCTGTCTCTAAATGTCTCCACAAGGGGAAACTCAATTTTAGAAAAATCTGTGACTGCAATCAAAAAAATAAAAATGCCAAAAGTCTTGTATTTTGTTTGGTTACTTATGGTTAAGGTTAGGGCTGGGTAGGGTTAAGATTGTCATAGTTGGGATTAGGGTTATGCCCATAGAAATGAATGGAGAGTCCCTACAAAGATGTCAATACAAACGTGTGTGTGTGTGTGTGTGTGTGTGTATGTGTGTGTGTGTGTGTGCGTGCGTGCGTGTGTGTGTGCGTGTGTGTGTGTGTGTGTGTGTGTGTGTGCATGTGTGTGTGTGTGTGTGTGCATGTGTGTGTGTGTACTCTGCTATGGACTGGGTATACCTATACTGTTTGGGATAGATATCAGGCCTTGAACAGAACATGTGGTTGAAAGACAGATGGAGGTTCCTTTGTCAGTTCACCACCAGATCTAATGAAACTGAAACCTCCCTGAGCAACTGGGGAGAGTCAACTTTCCCCTTTCAATACTTCATGCTGTTTTGCTTGTTTAATCACGCATTATCATGTTTTCAATTTATGTTTTCAACCAGATTTTCTAATGGGTATCGAGAGTATGCATTGAAAGTACAAACATCTAAAGATGGTCTGTGCGGCGATATTTTATGACCTGGGTGTAGTCTGACTCACTGGCCCATGTTGTATTACAGAGAACAAGCATATTTGGCAGCAAAATAAGTTCCGAAGGCAAATAAGTCAGCTGGTCTAAATAAAAGGGAGCAAAAAAAACATTTAAACACAAACACAAAGAACTTTTTTGTCCTTGCTCCTGTACGTTGTTTAAAGCCTCCTGCCTGTCCGGATCAGAACAGTGTGTCATTTACTGTGTATGTGGTACCTAGTAACTTAAAATATTACTGTGTCAGTTTAGGCGATGATGGACTGGGATTCCTGGCTCAGATGTCATGCTGCCTGTCAGGTGCCTGTAAATTACAGGTTGTCAGTAGTGAAAGTTAGTCCTACTATAACCATTTATCCCTCCCTCACGGCATCATCTTATTCTCAATTTTGACAAAGAGGTGGAGTTAACAGTCACGGTATAAACACAGAGCAGATGGATCAGGAGACCATCCTATATACTAATGACATCCTGATTTGCATGCAGTGTTCTCACACATATTTACTTGCTATCGTACAACATATTGACAATTCTGCATGTATTTCAGGTATAAATTCAGTGCTTAATCTGTGCCGGATCCTGCCAGGATGTGTTCTGGGACCACACCGTTCCTGACTGTCTGTGTTCCAGCACATATTTGCGAGTATCCAGCAGCTCTCTGGTTAAAAAACGAAAACAATAATTAAAAAAAAAAAAATAAGTATGTATTCTAATTTATAGACCAATTTTCACAGAGTTTCACCTCCTTTATTAGTTTAGATTTATCCGTAGAAATACTAGCATTTTTTCTGCACCCCGTGTTTTGTACGCGTTCTGGCACCTATTTTCTCGCACTGTACAGCAGGCGGAGTGACGATGACATAAAGGTCACAAATGTCCTCGATGCCTTAAATTGAGGCACCTGCCTCGTTACTCCTCCACTCTCATATACTCTTCACATTCTGGCACCTTCTGATTTACAAAGTAAGCACTGTATAAAATGATCTGAAATTCTAGACTGGCATGCCCTCCTGGGTGTCCCTGTGCATTCTGGGAAAGGCTCACTATGACACAGTGTTGGACAGGCATCATAGAAGATAGGGCTTCCCAAAAAACATAGGTTCATCTAGTCAACTCAGATACCTGAGAGCCATCCTTCCTTAAACAACATATGCAACCGCCAGTCCATCACAGTCTGTCATTGTCGGATAATGAGAATAACAGTAGCTAATTCACTTTTGGGCCATTAATTCCATCTAAACTCAATGAAACATTTAATCTCCAAATCTTAGTGGTATAAAGGCGTACAAAAAAGCTATTAAGCAAATTTACTCAATAAGTAAAATTCTGAGGATTAAATTGAATATTGTCCAAAAGCAACAGGGCTCTGGCACATTCACACAAAGTCCTTCCTACTCGCATCAACAGTCAGTTCCAGGTCCTCATTAAATCGATAATAAACCAAATCACTAACACTTCTACATGGATGACGACGGTGCAATCTACCTGTCCTCCATTCCACCTTTCCTGCCCCCCTGTCCAATTAAATTCATCTGGCACACCGCACCAAAAAATCCTTGCTTCCCAGATACATTTGAGGCCTTATGGCAAGCCAAATGGATTAATCACAAAACTATAAGTCCATCCATGTATTGTGGCCCCACATAACCCCAGTTTACAAATAAGCCCTTTATTTTCCATGAACTGGATTCAATTATACGTAATTATGCTGTGCATATCCATGAAAATGAAACCTTCCCATCAATCCCTGAGCTGAAAAACGTTCAACGTGACAGCATAAGGCCCAGTCAAACCCCCCAACCCAACCGGGAACATCATACTCATCCGTTGCAAGAAATGTATTGTAGCAGTAATGCTAGCCATGTCTCATTAATCAGACTCTAAAGCCATTTTAAGGAAATATGTCTTTATTACACCACCACTCCCACACCAATTACAGCCGACAGTGTCAATTGGGTCTGCACCCTTAGCCCCTACATACACGGTGGGCACACAGACACATACATCAAACCCCATAATCATACAAAATAACAAGTTTACACATTTGACATTACTAACGCAACGCAATACATGCTATTTACAAAATTATTCACGCATATTGACAACTGGCATTGTGCCAGGGTGCCCCAAGGTACCCTGGGTAATCCCCAGTGTCCACACATCATCACAGTATTTTGGTCAACTGGAAGTTCAGAGATTAGTTGACTGGAATATCACAATTTGCTGTCTTAATTCAAATTCTGCAGTAATTATGCCTTTGGACTTGTCTTGTATGTCCAAGCATATCAGTGGTAGTTTCGGTGGTCATATATCTCTCTGCGTGTTTCTGAAAACCACTCTCCAGCCTCTTCCACCATCTGCAGGTAGCCAGCAAAGCAGTGTATGCACTTTAAGCCACCACTGCACGATAACTGGGAAAGGCGAAGGAGCACAAGCGCCCGCCTGGCTCCAGTTTGGCGAAATGGGTTTCAGTGGTTGCATGACTGCAGGAAGGGACTGGGCACAATGGGACAGTCATCGAAAAAGGTTCAAATTTCTGGCGAGCTTCTAAAAGACTGTTGAGTTTCTATAAAAAAAGGAGGGACGTCTTGACGTGAGTCACAGACTGATGGCAGAATCCGCTCTGCCTCCTGACAGACACCACTGGGCCCATTAAGAGGCATCATGTGCAAATTCCGATCCAGGGACGACCAAAAAGCGTGAGAATCTGTGGAGAGGAAAAATAAATATTAGGCTTTCAACATCCAGTCAGTATCTGTGACTCCAGCAGCAAAGTGTATCTGTCCTCAGTGGGGTGTCTATCGTCCTTTCATCTTGCCCCGCAGGTGATCCCTGCTAATGCTTCGCTCGGAGAATGCACACGGTGCCAACAGGTGGCTCTTATTAGAATGCCACTCACTCGCCGCATCCACTGGCAACAGGTGATGTTCGTTACCAGCCCATTCACACGTAAGCGGCCGCAAACCGCAGCTGGCATCAGGCACACAAGTCATTACCCCAGTCTTCAGGGCCAGTTGCAGCCGGGAGATTTTATGCACTGCATTATTGGTGAAGTGTTGTCAGCCAGCCGTCGATACACTCACAGACGCTTCAGGCTGAAAGCCATGGCAGCTGTCACTGGGCAATATACGTTTTACAATATTAAAATAAAACAGAATCATTCCCATTATGGGACGTCATGACATGAGGGTGGAATATCGGAAACTGTCGGCCCTACAATGGCTTTTTCAGCTACTGGTACTTTTCTAAATATTCACTGCAAAACATAAATAATGTGTGTGCAAGCATCCTAATACCCTGCGGGGCATGCTGTGGAATGTTTTTCAGAATATTTGACAAGGACTTTCTTGACCAGTGAATGTATACTATGCATATTATACATCATCATCTGGCTGACCAATAACAGTTAAGCTCTTCCTTCTCTTGCCTGTCTGCCTAAAAAATTAGTGTTTGGCTCCAGAGGAGCATCAGCGGTACCGACTGTTACTCCGGTCAGAAAGCAGGACCACGTGACACGGCACAGGGAATGTGATGTTGATTAGCGGAGGGATGGAGAGCATGGAGAAAATCCCAAAAACACATAAGCAAGGTACAGAAATGCAGTGGCCGGGAACAGCTAAGCTACCGCCTGCCTTCCAGTCAGCGGCAGGCATGCAGGGATGTGCAGCCTGTGGTTTTCTCAGTTAATGAGGGGCTGGAAAACAAACAGAGCACACTCACTCACACACATGCAAGGGAGCAAAGGAGCAGGCAGAATTCAGCAGCAAGATCAAACTGAATAGCAGAGAAAAGACTGTGGCTTTATATCCATCCACCAGTATCAAGGATTCTCTAAGCAGAAATGCGAGAAACTTTGTCACGTCACGACGAGGACTGATGGAAATCGTGTCGGAGTTCCCGTCTGCCCACAGTGGCAGGTTGTACAGCTTCTATCTGCACATTACGATCACAAATGGGGTGGAGGATGAACGCCAAGAGGAGGCTTGTCCATCTTTAAAAACGTGAGAACAAACTCTGCAGGTTTCCAGTTTTGGGACAGTCTTCCCACCTCATTTCCCACTTATTAGTGCCAAAAAATGTTCTTGTTCTGAGGACTGACATAAGCACCTCAGATACAGCGTGGGTTGATTAAGGCTAACTCGGTGGCCGCACAGTTAACGAAAGGTACATTTCAGTAAATAATCATAATACAGAAAACAGGAATAATGTTACGACAACTTAATGTTATCTGCTGCAGTGAATAAGAGGCCTGTGCTGATGATTGAAACATTTGTCATCCTGACATTAAATAGCCACCCACTGGCCTCTTGATTATTTTTCTTTATTCCCTTGGTTGCTAAATTGAAATTGTATCAAAAGATCTGAAACAAAAAGAACAAAATACCTGCCCTTGGATTAAAGAAAAGAGGAAATGTGTTTATTACAGCCCAGACGGGAAGAATTGCTCCATGGCTGTGGGGTTGCTTTGTATTTTAAACTGCCATTTTAAATGAACATTTAGCTGAGGCAGGCCAAGCTGTTCGTATCCGGAAGCATAAAAATCCCACAATCCTCTCTGGCCCCACTTCAGCTACAAGCACCAATGAGTCCTGATTTCTGGGGTATCCTCTTGGATAAGAGCCTGCCTGGTAATGAATTCAATGTTTATACTGACTGTTTACCAGCTGTATCTAGCCAGCTTTTCTACTAAAGGCTGCTGCATTATCTGACAAGTACACAAAAACCAAGGGAAATTTAAAACTGAAAGGTGAAATGTGTAAATGGGCTGATAAATATTTAACAAGACATATTTTTTTTACAGCATCGGATAAATGTGGCTTCTGATATTGTAGCTAAATCTTGCTCTTGGCCAGTGGCATAATACAGTCGCAACACAAGTTTCAAGGTGAATCCCGGTGACCTTATGGTGACCAACCTTCATTGCAAACAATTACTGTGGCTTATATGGTCCAATGAATAAGTAATTGCTGGTAATATGCGTACCTTTCACTCGAAATACTGAACTGCATAAACTAAGCTGCAATTCCTGTATAAACACCAGTCAAATCACAAGCTTCAGACTACATAATTTAAGAAAAAAATATGCACTGTGAGAATGATTGTATATGTATACAAAATAAGCCTTATATAAGATAAGACACAACTTTATTGATCCCAGGGGGAAATTTTTGTGCGTTCAGCAGCAAGAGAGGTAGGGTGCAGACAAGCAAACATATAGTGCAATGAACAATCCCCTGGGAATTGCGTACACGTAATATAGCCGGCCTTATGGAATTATATGCAATGCCCCCGAGTATTTTGGTAAAAGCAAGATGGCAGGAATGCCTTCAGAGTTTAACATCAGGGAGTCAGCTTTCCCATTGGGGACCTGGGCACCATTTCCAGCGATCACTCGCCCTCTTTTGCTGAGGTGCTCCATCAATCTGCAAATAGAGAGCAGGACCTCAGTAGTTCATGAAACAGAGGCCAGGCGAGTTTAATTAGGGAAATAATTACACTGACACAGTCTTTCATTGTTAAAGTGAAAAAGAAGCCTCACAAATGACATGCTCTGAACATAAGTGGATACCTGTGAGGAAAACGTCATACCTGACCATGTACGAGAGCCTGGCTTTATACATCACTATCTTTGCTTTATTTTATGTTGTCATTGTACCAGTTGATGAGGGGATATTTTATTAAAATAGCCAGATTGTGCATAAGGGTGGCATGGCATGGAATGTCAGTGAGGGGCACTTTGCCAAACAGCCCCAGGGTTGAAGGTATGTATATACTATATTGTGGGGAGCCAATGTCCCCACAATGTGATAAAAACCTGTTGTTTTTACTTTGTGGGGACCATTTTTTCAGTCCCCACAAGAGGAAACTCAATTTTGTAAAAATCTGTGACTGCAATCAAAAAACAAAAAATAAACTAAAAGTGTCTTGCATTTTGTTTGGTTACTTATGGTTAAGGTTAGGGCTGGGTACGGGTTAAGGTTGTCATAGTTGGGATTAGGGTTATGTCCACAGAAATGAATGGACAGTCCCCACAAAGGTATGAATACAAATGTGTGTGTGTGTGTGTGTGTGTGTGTATGCATCCCGCACGAGGGTGTATCCCTACCATGTGCTCTGTTTGCTGGGATAGGCTCTACCCCCCCCCCCCCACCCCCAACTAGGCTCCTGAATTATATAATACATTATAAGTTGTCTTCTGTCCTACACTGTAGTGGCATTCACATATTTATAAGCCATAACGTTTAATCTTTAGTGGGCCTACAAACATGCCCACTTACCCTGAGCTCGCTCATTTAATAGCCTGTGCTGACACATCCCATGTATCGCCTTAGTCATTTTCGCTGCCATAAATACATTGCAAAGATAGAAACTTAAAAGGTGTCAAGTAGCTCCTTCTATCTCCCAAAACCACTTATTCAGTGCAGGTTCACAGTGGTATAACGTCTTAGGTAATAAAAGCAAGCAAAAAATAAAAAATACCCATTAAAAAGCAGAATTTTGATGCACCAACCAACCAGTCGCAGAAACCCTTGGCACATGGAGCCAATCTACAAGGAAAAGAAAACGCCCACAAGTGCCACCCACCCCCTGTGCTGATGCCCGTGCCACACAAAGGGCTCAGCGGGCTGGCCAGCGCTTCTCAGGCCTCTGCTCGGTCACAGCCAATACCCCCCAAATGAGACAGGCATGTGCCCACAGGGGGAGGCAGAGGAGATAAAGGTAATTGCCAGACAACAAATTTAAAAAGTGGGGGCCAGACAAATGAAGTGGAATTTCATCGATTGTCATTCACTATTGTTTGGGTCATAATAGGATGATCTGAAGCTGGTTATTCATCTTGGATCTTTTCCTGCATATGTCATGCAGTGTGGACAGAACCAAGTGTCATTCTGTGGCACTGTAACGGGTCTCACTTACAGCTTACATAATACGTCACCAAGTGTAACATACTAATGCGAAATGTAACATGCAAATATGAAATGTAACATGCTAATGAAAAATGTAACATGCAAATATGAAAGGTAACATGCTAATACGGAATGTAACATGCCAATGCAAAATGTAGCATGCAAATATGAAATATAACTTGCTAATAGACACAGAAGACTCTCTATATTTATGCCCATAGGCTTCATTATTTTTTTATGTATTTTAGCCTAGAAAATAAATACTGCTCTATGTAATTGGTAGATCCATCCCATCCAAGGTGTGCCCTCATTGTCCCATGTGTTTTGGTTAAATAGGTGAAACCATTTATTAATAATATATATCTATGTGTCTTGTGCAGACTTCTCTACACACGACAGAAATCTATCCATATGTCCATGTGCATTGCAGCAAATGCATTTCTGCGCAATGGCACAGGTCATATTGCAGATGAAAAATGTACCACGTTACAAATGAGCATACGTACCTGATTTACTCAAAATATTCAACAAGATATAATTTGACAGCAATAATGATAATGGGTAATGACAGCATTACTAATAATAATAGATACTTTATTGATCCCCGTGGGGAAATTCTCTTTACGCCTCCCCCAACTTGCTCTCCGTAGGTGAGAGCAAGCCAGCCGTGAAGGGCAGCCACCCATAGCAGCACCCAGGGAGCTGGGGGTTAAGGGCCTTGCGTAAGGACCTACAGATGCACTGAGCTTTCCGATCACAGGCACAGAGACTTAGCCCACTGAGCCACACACTCCCCCCAACCAGTCGGTGCCCTCAGGGGAGCGAGGGTGAATGACGGGGGTGAATATGAAAGACCATGTAATCGTGAATTCCACCATGTCAGCGATTGAGAAGGTACACATTAAGCTTACTGAATTCTCTTGTTCCCACTCACTAACTGCCTTCACCAGATGACACTGCGTTTCACTCTGGCCAGTTTTCATGTTGGATATAACTTCTTTCGTGTATCCTTGCAGAAAAGGCGATAATTCCCTGCTATACCTGATACTGGGCAGTTTTTCTGCCAGCATCGCGTCATTTTTAACACAAATATATAATTACGGACAATTTCATTTAGAATCAGACGTGAATGATTCAACCAGATTAAAATGACAGATGGCAGTAATTTGTGTACGCTGCAAAAAAAAAAAAAATAGAGGTAGCAAAAAAATGGATGTGCCTTATAACTGAATAAATACATTGAATACATTTGAATGCTGTTACCAGTGACAAGGGAAATAAAGCTACGACTCGCAGCCTGAATATCGAAACGGATGTGGGGATAGCTGTTTTTGCTTCACCCACATAACTCTTTTCCTCATATTTCAGATTAGCAAGTCCTTAAGACACAGCTGTTAAGTAAACAGATGCCAATGTCGTAACTGCAGACAGGAGCCTGTCCCCCAGTTAAACATTAAATTTACAGAATTATTTTGCAGGTAACAGCAGAGAAGTACCTTTAACATAAATGCCATTATAAGCAGGCCCATGTGAGTAGGGGCGGGCCAACTGTAATGAAGCAACTGTAATGCAGAATAATAACTCAGCAGTCGCTGACAGTAGAGTGTGACCTTTCTAGTCTTTCTGGACTAGCTAACGCCAACTAGAAGCAGGGCCATGCAGGTTACTGGAGGAAACCCCACGACGACAACATGCAAACTCCACACACATCGAGTCACAGTGGAGTCTCAAACCTTTGTCCCAGAGGTATGACGTAACCTCAACCTCATTGACAGGTTATAAACATAAAATGAGCCACATTAAACACGTTGGGGTAGTTTGCAAACCCTATAGACTATTTACAAGGTAATAAAACTGTTACATACATGTAAATGCGTGTGCATGTGTGTGCAAACTTCTTGACATGGACAGTTTTGTCTGCTACCCTGCTAAATCAGTATGCCTATTTGCTATCTGTCGAAACAGATGGCTTTTTTCTGGTGCCCCATTAAATGAGAATGCATCCAGAATTTAGACTTAGTTACCACTAAGTCTGTCATATTTACAAGAATAAGTAACTGAGCAGCAATGGCTCTTCTATCATCAGAAAAACGAATATGCAGCGGGGAGGCCTGAAGACGCAGACAGAGGACAAGACTTCCTGAAGACGCGCCATCCGTATGGGCAGCCAGAGCCGACACTGACTCAGCACCACCTGCTAATAAGTCGCGCTTATGTTTACTTACCGGATGAACTTTGTTCGGACCAGAGGGACAAATCCAGTTTTTCCCCTTGACTGTAGTTTTATTTTTGTGAATTGAATGGTCTTTAAGGTCTCTTCCTAGTAAAAATGCTCAGGCCAGTAGGCCTTGTGATATCAATTAGAGGTGATTATTTTTATAATTCTGTTGAGAAAATGCAAATATGCTGTTCATAAGAGATGTATGTAGAATATAGAAAGTATAGAATACAGAATCGGCTGAAACATAACACATCCACGGCTCTTGTAAAGCCTACAGGGGAATTTTAATAATCTTCAAACACTTGTAAAGCATAGTTTTTTTATGTAATATCACTTCTTATAATGCTGTTTCATTCCATAGGTAATGAACTTATTTTTAAAAGGGATTCCTAATTTATAGACATCACAAAAATGCATTTTGCAAGGGCTGTGCTTTTTTCAGGCTTTCCAATCGGAGCAGAGAAAACATAAAAAAATGAAAAGATGCCAATTATGTAACCTCAACAAGCCATTTATGTAACCTCATTTATATTCAAAATCATTCAGAGTCGTTCAACAAAATATGGTTGGATGTTTCCTGCCAATAAAAGTGATTATGGCACGTTGAACTGCAAGAACAATGGATGTTCCAGTGCTTAACTGGAACAAGTTTGATAATACCGTAATTCTGCATAAAGCATCTGGATGCTTTTGTACAGACGGCTTCAGTATAGTGAATAAATTTAACACCTTAACACGACTCAACTCAGAGCAAAAAGCATTCTTGCATCGATCAAGATTCTTTTCCTCTTGTACAATCAAGTCGGCTTTTAATAGCCCTCCCCGGGACCCTTGAAAGATAACAGGTCAGTATATAAGGGTACTTACCAGCATAATTTACGACTTTCTTCATGTAAATGACCATTATGACGGATTACATCAGAGAGCCGACGGTGCCATGTTTTCGATGGAGATCACAGGGAACAATTTCCAAATTCATCTTTGTTATTCGTACAGTGAGTCATGTATATATTACAATGTCCCTAAATGTGATAAAAGCCTGTTATTTTGACCTTCTGGGGACATTTTTTCACTCCCCAGAAGTGGAAACTCAATTTTATAAAAATCTGTGACTGCAATCAAAAGACTAAAAATGCCAAAAGTCTTGTATTTTGTTTAGTTACTTATGGTTAAGGTTAGGGCTGGGTAGGGGTTAAGGTTGTCATTGTTGGGAGTAGGGTTATGCTCATAGAAATGAATGGAGAGTCCCCAGAAAGATATAGATACGTAATCTGTGTGCGTGTGTGCGTGTGTGCGTGTGTGTAATACATTGTGGGGACCAAATGTGTTATTCTACCAGTACCATTTGTCATATTTTATTCCACATGCAGGAATAAACAAACAAATAAAGTAATAAAGGAATGATCACGAATTAATATGTTTGTATGGATATATTTGCATTACATCGTTTATGCTTGTTTCACCTGTTACAAATCCTGCATGCAGATACATATGCTAAGAAACATACATATTTAAAATGAGTAAATTGTCATTGCATCACATTATAATAATCTGTGTATAATTACAATTGTTAAAAATTGCAGTACATTGTTTCACTACTGCTTGGGAATAACAGTCTCGCTCAAACCCAGAAACACAGGAATACAGCAGAGTCTCACTCTGCGAAAGCTTTAAGGAGGGATCGCTGAGACGCTTTGGCTCTGCATCCCGTCCAAACCGCCGAGGAAGGGAAAGACAACCCGTCATTTTCTGTAAAAGGGCTTCCTGTGCGCACGCGGCTGCCCCAGCCGCATCCCCTCTACGCCTGTGCTCTTCTGAATCTTTTGACAGCGGAGATTCACGAGCCACCAAAGCCTTGTCGGTGGCGACTACCCCCAAACGGGTACGACAAGGTGGCATTGTCGTCACGGAGACAAGAAGCAATTCGGTTCCTGCCTCGGAAGAAAAGTGGGCTGGTGAGGGGGACTCAAGTAGGGGGTAAATTATTTATTGTTGGTTATTTGCTTGGATGACACTTTTATCTTACAGCATTACCCATTTATAGTGCTGGGTTCTTCAATGACATGGTGTACGCTTATAAAGAGCACTTTCTGAAAAACAGAATTCCCCGAGGACTCGCCTGGGCCGGCGCATTCGCAAGTCCGCGCCTTTAACCCCGCCCCTGTCAGAAGCCTACTTACCTCCCAGGCCTAAAATGAAACAGCTACATCGATAAGGCATGAAAGGAGCAGAACTTTTGCCCATTTTGGGAGAACATTAACAGCAGAATGTGCCAGTCAGCAAGAACGGCAAGATAAGCGAAGAGAATGTCATCAGCAGAGACCAGCGTGTGTCAGAGCCAGCTGTTAATAAGCACGCAAACAGGTGGAGATGTGAATCCACACACTAATTCCAAAGTAACGCAGTAAGTGCAGGCCCCGAGACACCATGATT
Source organism: Mormyrus iriodes (assembly GCA_011763525.2). NCBI lineage: Eukaryota > Metazoa > Chordata > Actinopteri > Osteoglossiformes > Mormyridae > Mormyrus > Mormyrus iriodes. The sequence continues at coordinate 604,819 of JAAGVU020000103.1, read as the reverse complement.
TTATTACATTCATTTAGCAAACGCTCTTATCCAAAGCAAATCACGGCTGAAAAAGTAGGATCGTCTGTCCCAGGAGCAACGATGGCTAAGGGCCTCGCTCAAGGGCTCAGCAGTGAAATCACTGAGCCAATCACGGGATTTGAACCAGTAGCCTACCGATCACTGGCACAGGGTCCTAACCCACAGAACCATACACTACCCCACAAAAGCGTCCACCACTCTCCCCATCACAGAATAAACACCCAGCCCCCCCCCCCCCCAGTCACCGCAATACTAAAACACAGGTTATACATTATGATTAACAGACTTTATTACCAAAACACATTTTTCATTTTAAAATCTTCCTTCCCTATCAAAGATTCAGCCAATCCCAGACTGCATCTTTTTCAGGCGACCTCTACCCGTAACCACCACAGTAAAACTGTGACGTGGTCTCAGACTTGGAAATGAGCTGGTATCACACTTCAGCATCAGGTGTTTGTAATGATCTTTTTTTCACCATGATTTATATTGTTATTAAAGACACTGCAGCAGGTACAAGCCATATTTCTATTGCGACCTCTCAGCATCCATCTTGGAAATCTTGAACATCTATAAATATTAATTAGCAAAAGGACTGTTGTACACAATGACTTACATAATTTAGCACTATAACAGTTGACACAGCTAGATATAAACTATTCCGAATATGCAAGGATAAAACACCACCGTTATCCTTCTCCTTTTAAATTATGCTACCTGACAGTGTGTCAGTAAGAAACATTTCCGCTGTTAATATGGTGTTTGCACTGTTGCATTAAATTGGGCCATCATAAATCTCCAGCTGTCTTAAAATGTTCCTGTGGCTCAGAGGAACATCAAGGATTGTAGAGGGAAACTTGCAGAGGGAAATAATATATAACGTAGTGAAATGTAGACACAGATGCTTAAATTTTCTTAGACTACTCCTCAGACTAAAAGCTCTCACAAACACTGCAAGGAAGGAGGCTCCAGAGAAGTCAGCAGAGCGACGGCAGTTATCTTCCCAAGAAACTCTCAAATACGATTCCACTATTTTGCCGTGTTCCTATTGAAACAATGCCGGGGCTAATTTCACCGCCTCACCCACCTCCATAACCGTCATCATCTCATCTCATCTTAGACAGAAAAAAATAATCATTTAATTAATTCTCTGCTGCAATGATAGAGACTATGCCTCTAACGCATTCGAATGCATCAGATACGGACTTTTTTTATTTGATACAGATAACTGTGATCCGACAGGAAAAGCCTGTCAGGTGAGAAGAAACGCGCAGGAATATAATTATCGAGCCGGACGGGTAAATGTCAGTGACGCCGTGTAAGCCGGGCGAGCCCGGTGCGAGGGGGGCGGCGGCGCGCGGAAGGGGGCGGCTGCGCGTGGAGGGGGCGCGTCCGCGCGCTCTGACATTTGTACAGCCTGATGGATGAGCCTCAGTCCGGCCAAATCCACACACGTGCCCGCGCTGACACCCGCACCGCACGCCGCCTTTCACGCACAGGAGAACTTACCGGCGAGATCAGCCTCTTTTCTTTTTGAAAAGATCCACTGGTTTGTATTCGAGCTCCTTACTGCTGTGGGCACCGAGTGGTGTGTGATGAAAATAAATAACTGTAGTAGCTTTTTGTCGGTAATATTAGCAGCAGACAGTGAACAGAAGCAGAAGTCAGTCTGTGTTTCTGGGTAACTAGTAGACAAACTGCACAGTAATGGGAATTGAACACTTTCAAAATGGCTGGTTATCATGTGACTTGAAATCCTTAAATAGAAATTTACCCAAAACCTGGCTTATCCTCATGTTTTTGTACAAAGATAATACACCCGACAGTTTGTTTGTTTTTATTATTATTAAGCGACAGAATTTGCATTTTTTTTTAATGATTTCCAGATGATAATGGTCCGTGTTTATATTTCCATGTAGAAATGTTTTAAAGCATGGAACGCACTGACTAAGGGATGACCACTGGGAATATATGCAGCAGATGTTTTTACTAAGATCATAAACATGTTTTTGCAGGATTTCCGGACTCCCTAAATTCAATTGTCCTCCGGCAAGACAAATTGGAAAAAATTTCCTTGGTGATGCCAGAAACTGAATTAAAAAAAGACAGTGATAAGCTCCTGCTTAAGCTGCATATTGTAGTCCACCTTGAATACATATGACATTGCCTGATGGTAATCAAAATTAACATATTAACATATTTGGTTTTAGGGGAACGGGGATGGTAATCCATTCGATTAGGAGCATAACCAGAAAGGCCTCAAGAAACTGATTGCTTCCCCTTTATTTTTCTGCCCTGCTTTTTAAATGCAGAAGTCGTTTAGGCCATTTCTTCCCCACGGGGAGTCGCTCCAAAGACACTAGATGGCCAGTCGGGCTCCAAAAGGCTCCACAGCATAATCTCACAGCCCGAGGACGCGCGGATCGTGGAGGAAGATGCGGATTAGCCTAGGAATAAATTACACCGGTACCAGTGAATTATGGACAGATTCAACCTGCCTCACCCCCCACCCCCCCGCCCAAGGGCTGAAATAAAAATCAGAGCCATACAGGAGACCCTTTCTCTCATATTTCAAGGTGACATCCTGCCCCCAAACGCTACCATCCGCCTTGACATATTGGTTTTATATAATAGTAAAGCTGTCCTGCAAAAACAGACCTTTTTTATACTTCACTTCCTTTTCTCCTGTCTTGTCCGGCTCTCCAGATTTTATATTAATGACTATTATTACTTCATAAGGAGATTATTTTCGTAGAATTGAAAACATTGTTTCTTTAAGTTGAATTCAGCGCTAATTTGAACTTAAACAAAAGAAAAAATTCCAACGGTTTTCCCTCCATCATAACTTGTAAAGGAAAGATAATTCATGCAAAATAAAACCTTGTTCTGACCCATCCTCGGATCCTCTTGCTAGTGCGCAAAGTCCAATTCAATTTAGCCGTTAAACACATTTCCTTCATTATTTATGGCTGCTATACATGGGGCCTATTTGCTGGAATTTCAATGTCCTCTGGGCCTGCCGCACGGCTCAGGTAAATCAAAGTGACTTTTTTAGGGGGTGGGGTATGTAAATCCATTACCCTGAGCTGCAGTGGGTGCAGGAACAGTCAGCCCGCTTGCAGTCACGCAAACCGTATTTTAATCAAAAGAAGAGAGAAAAACAACAACAGTAATGGTAAAGGATGGTAAACAGAGAGAGCCTCAGCAGGTGACATAGCCATATCTGAAGGCACGATGGCCGATTCCTCAAAGACGCGTGGCATGCATATGGACATGCTGAGGCTTCCTGTCACTTTTCATTAGTCCCCAGCATTTGATTATCATAAAACATCCTCTTTTTTGTTGTCCTTCTCCCATCAGGAATGACTTTTTGGCATCCAATCAGCACTGAGGTGTGAGATAAATAGCTTAGTTCAGCATCTTGGTGCATCATCCCCCTTCCAAACCAATCTGTGAGAAGAGCATAGTAGCCCACGGTCAGGAGTGTGCAGGCCTAGCGCCCCCTCAGAAATCTGAAGAGAAACTGTTCCCAATTTCGACGCAGGTTGTTCCTGTACTCGTATTATTTTATAGACACATTGCAACCCCGGGGCTGTGTTTGTCCACTCTTAAGCTTTTATCATATGGTGTTACACTGTTCAGGACTCATTGCCTAATTCCAAGGTGCTCCACAGGAATAAGCCTTTCAGCTGGTCAAAATCACATTTCAGTTGTTCTGATGGTCTGTCTCTGCTTGTTTTTCCATAACATCTGGGAGTCACAGCAGTTTAAGCTAAATTAAATAGAGGGTGGTTATTTTATTTATTTGTTTGTTTGTTTTTCCTGCTATCCTTCACCAAAAGTCTTGGCGTTCTTCCATCACAAAGAACTGCAAGTGTTTTTCTCACACTTTAGATTTATCTTGCGTTCCACAAGTCGTTTTTTTTTTCCGTGAGTCCGTAATATGAGGTGGTATATTTGCAGGCTTGTCCAGAGCATCTGTCATATCCACTTGAGCAGGAGGGTGAAAAGGCAGCCACTCTGAACCAGTCTGTCCTTCCCCCTGCAGGAGACAACCCACCTTGGGAAAGAAAAAAAAAATGCCACACAAAACAATTCTTCTCTGTTAGCTGCCGCATTATTTTTTCCACTGATGATCTTCTCTGTGCTCATGGTTACTCCTCACTGCACCGTTTATGTGTGCAAAGTTCTTACAGGGCACCCCAAACACTATGCATGGAACAAATGTTAGGAAGCACTGAATTTTGTGGAGTATAGTGTCAGACCCCAGCCATGCATTATTGATGGTCTGAATATATGCCGTCATTACTGCTGGTGGATGCTCCACTAGGCATTCAATTTGGTTTAAATTAAAGACAGCAAAGTGTGTCCCAATGCTTTCTTGGGCTTTGGAAGTGTCTCTAGGTCACTTTGGAGATCGATGCAGGGATATTTGCGGTACCCAAATACAACATTATAAATACATTTAATTATAAGTATTATTTGTTGTTGTTTTTCATTCTTTTGGTCACCCCGTAATGGGTAGAATCCAATTTGCTATGTAGTTAATTGTGACAAAATTCAGTATTTGTTAAGTTGTATTCTCTTACGTATTATTTGTTAGGGTTAAATATATCTGCTCCACAAGACTACAAGTTTTGAGGAACTGTGAAAGTGCTCAATACAGTTATCGTTCAGGTGTATAATTTTAAGACAGCAGATTCCCATCTGGTGGTTAAGCAAACGGGCACCGTACCAAAGGGCTGCTGGCCGTGAGGCACGAATGTCCTCATAGCAACTGAAGACACAGTCTTGTAACCAGAAAGTTACTCTTCCACGTTCCCCTCTCATGTAAAATGTATGCAGGGCTGCCAACTATGATCAGCTGGCTGGATGAGGTTTTCAATTCGAGACACGTCTGCACACACATGCACACACATTTACATGTATGTAACAGTTTTATTACCTTGTAAATAGTCTGTAGGGTTTGCATACTACTCCAACGAGTTTAACATAGCTAGTCTTAGGTTTATAATGGAATAATATAGATTTGCCGTAAGATTTCTTGCTTGAGAATCAGAAAACGTGAGTGTCACGCCGAATGCGTGAGAGCTCCCAGCACTGCATATGTAAATTTGAGTATCTTCATAGAAGAACATATAGCTGGGGCATATCTGTCTGATACTATTGCTGAAGCTACTGAGTTGTGGCTGGACCTTGGCTGGGAATGATGCTCCTGCCAGCCCTGCTGTGATGCACTTTGGTGTAGATGATCTCCAAAAGCAAGCTAAGCGGTGCGTGCCTCCCCATGCTGCCCCCTGCTTTATGGAAACACTTTACTCCGCTCATATAGCATCAGCAGCCTCCCAAGAGACTCACAAGGCTTCTAGACATGGGGTCCAATGGCCCCATTCAGTCTCCTACATCCGATATCATCTGAATCATCCAAATCATCATGGCCGACCTGCCTATTCCACCGCTGTGTGTGCAGCTCTTTTTACAGACCTTTATGAATGCTGTCATATAAGGTTTCTGCCCAAGAGATTCATTCAGGCACTTTTTATTATTATCTATCCATTCATCATCTAACACCTTACTCCATGCAGGGTCTTGGAGGTTTGGTCATGCAGCTTTTTACTGGTATCTTATGGCTTATTTTAACGTATAGGAAATTCTATTTTTGTCTCTTGATCTTGTAGGAATATAATGGAGAAGTTATATACCTTGGCCAAGGATGCTGCTGCTAGCAGCTGCCAGAGTCTGAGCTGGCAGCTGTGAAGTTCTGAAGGCAAATGCCGTGGATAATCCCAGTCTTCCAAGGTGGGGCTTCCCTGTTAGAAACCTGGACAGAGACTTGGTAAGATTAGTGTCCTTATAAATCACCACTGGTGAACCAAAGGGTTGATTTATAAATAAATCAATCCTCTGACATTTGCACAAGTACATCAGAATTCTTCTCTTTGCCCACCCCTTCTTGCTCTCCATAGCTTGAAGGGTCACAGCACAGAGTTAATCAACATGCAGCACCCCTGAGCTAAAGGGGGGGGGGGGTTAAGGGTCTTGCTCAAGGGTCCACAGACACGTGACTGTTCTTCAACCAGTGATCTTCCAATCACAGGCACTGAGACTTAGCCCACAGAACCATTAGCCATTGATATAAATGGGTGTATATAGCAGGGTGGTGATTTTGCAATGTAAATATTAGGACAGAAACCTTGAGAACTTAATGTCTGAATAACACAGCCTTGTCCCTTTCTCCTTGTACCTTGCTAGTACGTTGGTACATGGAAGCACATGAGGCATCTTATCGGTGACATAAAAGTGTTAATATTTTGTCGTGGGTCATGCAGAACTTTGACATTACACCCGCAGAATAAAATCTTATTAGGCAGGGTCAGAAACATTTCTTCCATAATGCTGTGACTATAATGTTTCATTATATGAATGATGATTTTACTGTCTGAATGAAGACAGGGGGGGCATGGGAGGGGCGTTGTGGCTGCTGCACTGCTACTGAACTCTCCTCTCATCCTGGAGTAATTTTACACATCAGTTAATCTCCATCTGGGCACGCTCAGGCAACACGCAGCACCCAATCAGAAGCACGGGAAACAGATAAAAACACGGGGGAGACATCACAGAGGAACATTTGCTCTGGTCTTTAGACTGAACACAGCAGACAAGCCGATAAAATGAAAGGCGCTCTGTGAGATGTGGGAATGGATGTCTCGGGGGTGGTGAATGTCTCGGGGGGTCAGATGACTCCCATGCTGTATTGTTTTGATCCACCCCTTCCTCCTTTCTGTACTGCTTTTTCAGTGTGTGCGTATGTTTGTATGTTTTTCTCTCCCTTCCCTCGTCGACTTCTCCGGATGCTGGCAGAGCCACCAGACAGCATTACAGCACCGAGCTGCCCAGCTATTTGTCTATAATAAAAGTCGATTTAAGTTAACAAGCAGCAATCTGTAATAAACTGATATTTGGAAATTGCTGAAACACATTCCAACCTCTCCCCTGAGCTCACGTCATCTTCATCTACTCCCCAGTCATGGCTGGCATTCCCCTGAGAGTAATTAAGCTTAATCTGGCAAACATGATATGACACAAATGCCTGGAATATTTTCAGCTTCCATGCTGAAGGAAATTCCCCCTGGGGTTAATAAAGCGCATCATATCTTAAAAGAAATTGTTTTAAGCCTACACATCACTTAGAGAAGCTGGTCTAACCTGACCAGTGCTTTCTTATTTAACCAGCATGCCCATTCATAATCACTATCAAAATAAATGGCAAGTTAGTGGCACCCTAATATTGCTGCTGTAACAGGAGAGTAAAACACAGTGACATTAGGCTATGTTTACACAGCCATGTGAACCACTGGATTGCAACTGGACTATAATTTAGTACACCACTTAGTTCCAATTTAGTTCGGTAGTCAACAGTGCCCTTGTGGGATCTGTGTACGTACAAGTTCCGTTCTTAATTAATTTTTCAATAGTCAATAAAGTCAAACATTCATGTTTATTATTTGGTCTTTACATTTTTTTCTGTAAGGTTCTCAAAACAATTGGCAAACAAATTAAAATAAAATGTTACTCGAATCATTCATGCAGTTGAAACACAATTCATGTTTAGTAGTACTGCAACAATGCCAGGATGTCATAGATTATCGCAAATGGCTGAGGCGCAATATTGATGAACACCATTTAACTCAGGCATGACAAACCTTCTTAACTCTCCGTTGGCATTAATGAGGTGTTCCCCTTACATCAGAGAATTTCTTAACACAGAAAGAAAATAAACAACAATGATGAGTACACATTAATCATTTAAACATGGGGCGCAACGTCCTGAATATTTAAGGATTTGGCCCTGTGTAGATGGAGCCCTACAGAACATTATAGTTTGGGGGAAGAAGCTCATATTGCATACAAGGGAATTACACGAGCAGCCAGCTGGCCACTACGGACAAAGAAACGAACACACAAAAGCTGTAATGTTTGGACAAGAAGGGATCGAGTTGGGGAAGCCCACAGCTTATTTACAAATCACAGTCCAAATAAATTGTAGTCAAAGACACAAGCAGTAGGTCATGACAGGACAATGCCAAGCAAAGAAAATCAAATCTGGACAGTATTACAAAATCTGCAGTTAACGCTCACGCAGAATGTGACTGAGCTGGTAAATACAACTTGGAGAAAATCACCAAGTCAAAACACAATACAAAGAGCAAGAAAACCCACTGATCAGGAAGAAGTTATGCAGAGGAACAGAACAGCTAGAAAATAAATGCTCAGTATGGCGAAACGCACAATACCTGACCATGAGCAGGCAGCGAATGAGGCCCTAATATACAGACCCAGGAGGCTCAGGAGTGATAAAAAGCCAGAGAGGCAGAGCATGGTCAGACTGGGTGCGAACGGAAGCCAGGCTGCATGCTGGTGTGACGGTGCCCTCCTCTAAGGGCAGCTACCAAAGCTCTTGTCTTCCTACCAGGTGGACAACAGCAGAGCGAAGGACCAGGATGATCCAGATAAGAGCAGCGGAAGTCCTTAATGAGTGAGGGGTCCAGGAAGTGGCCCTATGAGGGTCCCATGAGGGACTCCTCAGGGTCGCATCCATCCTATCCACCAGCTACTGCCAATGACCCCCAGCCACACTACAGGGCAGGGTGATTGCCAACATGCAGAAGAGACAGGGGCCTGGCCAAGGTGGATGGTAGGACAGCTTCTGGCCCACAACAGCTTTAACAAGGAGACATGAAAAATAGCCCAGCAGGGGAACCCATGCTTTGCATTTATGAGATCCTGGGTTCAGTCTCTAGCATCTCCACTTTCACCTCTAAGTAATTTTCTCCTAGATCAATAAAGTTCATCTCATCATGAGCAATAGGGGATGAGGTTAATGGTTTTAAAAGGACTAATATATCAGCCTCTGAGCCTCTCCTAGGGGAGTCAGAGCTTGATGTCCAAAGTGGATAATCGGACCTGTGCTTCAAGGGGGGGGGGGGGGGGGAGGGGACAGGGAAACGCAAGGCATTTCCCCCCAACAAAACAAAAATACTGTTTTAGATCCCCCCCAAACTTCTT
>JAAGVU020000103.1:570232-585720 GCA_011763525.2 Mormyrus iriodes | reverse complement strand
CACTATAGATACCTTCATAATGCAGTACAAAGCATCCTTAATGCTTATACTGACCATTATAATGCATTATGAAGGTACCTATAGTGTGTTATAGATGACAGCTTCATGAAGAGAGCAACCACAAAAACTGTATAACCAAAATAAATACACACATACTGTATATGTGTATATACTCATATTGGTTTGCTAAAAACTGGTTATCTGGCAGACATCACGGCCACCCTTCAAGGGACTTACCTAACTTTCCATGAGCACAAAGCAGCCCACTATATCATTAATAAAAAATAAAACATATTCTCGTAAGCCGCCGACAGCCCCATTTTCTTTACATATAAAGACGGTTTTCAGTGGCAGTAAAGCCGATGCTGGACTGGCTGGGTCTGCCTTTATCACCTCCATGTCTCTGTTTCAGGCTGCTTTCGCCAGTACTCCAGTGTGCACCTATTCTCAGCCCCAGTTCTGAGCACCACATTTGTTTGATTATTTTTTTTGACAACTCGATGGTTCATTTCTACTTCGTCGACCTGCTGTTCTTCTTTGTAGTTATTACAGGGTTACATCATTACATTCTACTTAAAGAAGGTTGCTTTGAGTTAAACTGCCAGGTTAACCGTCTTTTTATTTGAGAAGCTAAAAGACCTACGATATTTCCTCCATCTATCTCCCATTGGCTTATCCTGCTAATGGCTACTGCTTTGGCCTGGGAGCAGTTGGTTGCCTGGGTGTATGGGCCTGTACTTGGCCAGCAGTGGACCAGCATCCGGTCCGGGGGGGGTGCCTTGCCTCATGTCCTGTGCTGCCTTGGACTGGCTCCAGCACACAACCCCCCACTTTGTGACCCGCTCCTGGCTAAGTGGTTGGGACTTGGATTCAATCAATCAATCAGTCGTTATTTATATAGCAATGTTTTGACCACTGGGTTTACAAAGTGCTTTACAGACATCGTAAAAGAAGAAAATGAAAGGAATTAAAATAAGCACACAAGAAATAACAATACCTACAAAAAAAAGAATACATTTGAATAAGAACATACATACATGCATACATACTGTACATACATACATACATTTATAAGTACATACCACCAAAAATGTGGAACTTTAACCACCCACATTCTCCATGAGGGACTCTAACCCCTACCTCACCAGAGCTTCCCGCCCCTACCTCACCAGGGACCTTAGCCCCTACCTCACCGGGGACTAGAGCCCCTACCTCACCGGGGACTAGAGCCCCTACCTCATAGGGCACTCTAGCCCTGATATGCAGAGTAGACATTTAATTTTTCTGGATTGCAATGTCAACTAAATCTCATCTCCTTTTTATTGCCGAGTCTTCAGATGTATGCCGTGTAATTATACTTTACTGTGTGATGAGCCTTATTTGGGCTTGGAGAAAGTAATTACACATTTCTTCTTAGAAAAAAAAACCTTAGTGGAGCGGGGTTTTTAATTAGTGTTCGTCTTTTGAACCTTATCCTTGAACCTACATCAGCTTGACCAACTGTACTCCTTGGACACAGAAAACACTATTTAATATCTTCATTATCCAAGATGAATGGTGTCCTCTGCAGTTATGGCTGATTATGATTGATCCTCAATGAGCACTTCCACCCACGGGTGGAAATCCGGCAGCCATGGCCACCAGTGTTGCAGAGTGAAGGATTCTGGGACACGATGAATAATATTAACTCTTAGTTAAAATCCCCATAACCACTTTGCTTATGCAAAGGTTTTCTCCTGTTTACCTACAAAAGAAGAGGAATGGATGAACCATAAAAATACATGAGAATGGCGAAAGTGCTGTAATTCATTTCAGTATGTTGTTTTTAGTTTAGTAAACTAAAAAGGTGTTTAGTTTACTTTGCAAATCAAAGAAAACAGGACAAGTTTTGTACAATAAACCACAGGAATTGTTTCTGAAGCTCATTGGCTTAAAGAAGCCAGCAGGGCCCTTCCACACAAGGAATCCAGCTCCTTGTCCCAATCAGTCAGTCGAAGCTGTTTCGAGTGAAGTAGTCGATGCCAGAAAAAGCCCTTTAAGCTATTTTCTCTTTTCAGAAAAACATTTTTTATGGAGAACATTAATTTGTGTGCTGCCTTCATATTTACATTTACAGTAACTTAAGGATTTGACAACATAAACTATAGAAATGATACTTTTCACAGACTGGCTATATATTTAAGGTTGTACATGCTGCGGTAGCACTTAGAACTTTTATTGTCCCCAAACAGCTTACATACACAGCTCCTGAGGTGTGTGGACCAAAAGGGTAACATACAATCAATCATTGAACGTTTCTCCTACAGTAGAGAGAGTTAAGAATCCTTTAATGGAAACAAGCATGGTAGAGAAAAAAAAAAAAACTAGTTGCTCTTCCACTACAATGACACATTTCCTCACCTGGACACACTGTGCCACAAGTCAGTGTGACTTACTGAAGAAAACGGTCAGCGGCTATCGATCTTCTGAACATCACGGTTGGTCTTTACAGTGGTCACACAACACCTCACACTCAATATTGATCACCCAGAAATGTAACCGTATTACGCAAACAGTTGATCTATTACAACTAAGACTCGAGCACGCGTGCGTATCACTCAGTTAGATGTCAAGTTGTTCTATGATGTCAGTGCAGTTAAGCGTAAAAAAAAGAAACACTGTCTTTCCTGAGCTGTAAAGTAAATATTTATCACAACAAGGAGGTGGAAACAAGAAACCTAGAGGCTTCCTTTCAAGACTGCTAGTGGCCCACAATGAGGAGAAGACACCACCACAGAGATGAGTAGCTTCCAGATTCCTACAAACCATGAACAAATGGCTAAATGCCCCCAATTCGCTGGACCTAAGAGGGGTGCTGGCCTACTTATCCAGATACCTGTGGAGGTAATTAAGAAATAAGGACAATGGGACTAATCTCACAAGTACCCAAAGCCTTTTCCCTCTATGATAAATGTGTGTGTGTGTGTGTGTGTGTGTGTGCGTGTGTGTGTGTGTGTATGTGTGTGTGTGTGTGTGGGTGGGGGGTCATGCATATATTACATTATGGGGACCAAATGTCCCTACAATCTGATAAAAACCTGTTATTTTGACGTTGTGGGGACCATTTGTCATTCCCCACAAAGGGAAACTCAATTTTATAAAAATCTGTGACTGCAATCAAAAATCAAAAAATTTCTGGGCAAGGGTTAAGCTTGTCATTGTTGGGATTAGAGTTTTGCCCAAAGAAATTAATGGACGGTCCCCACAAAGATACAAGTATAATATACATAAAATAAAAATGTGTGTGTGTGTGTGTGTGTGATTACATACAGTTCATTCCTGTAATGCTGTATATGTACAGATTTACAGATAATGGTCGTGTGTTCACTTCATTGTATCATTGCATGTGCCAGCTGTATGATTAGTCTGTCACTGATTACATAGAAATGATAAACAAACATCCACACTTTCCCATGTTGCACTGCGGCTCCCGGGAGATGTTTCGTTTCACTGTGTACTGTACATGGCTGAGATGACTGTATAGCTTTACTTGCCCGGACTTGATTTGTAACATGTTCCAGAGACATTTTTAAGTATATGAAGTTAGCACATAACGTCTAACAAAATGTTTGTATACTATCAGAAAAAAGTACCAATTTGTACCTTTGAGGGTATAATTACTTGTCACTGGGGCTATACCCTCAAGGGTCTGCCAATTTTTCCCTAGCTGTAGATAAATGTACTTTCCAAGGTACAGAAATGGCCTCTGAGGAACATTGTGGTACCATTGGGGGTTCATTAATGTTGTTTGTACCTTGGGGAATAACACTGTACAATGGGCTGTACCCTTTCTTCTGACAGTGTTGGTGATGAAACTCAAGTGCTGTGAGGAGCCTGAAGTCTGCTCTTCTCATCCTGGTAGAGGAGGCACCAAAGATCAAAACTTTAGTTCTGTTGCTAGTCCCATAGCAGCTAGAGCTATCAGGTAATCTTCAATATCACCCATATTAAAGGTACATGAGGCATATTTGGACAACAGTAACAAGCAAAACAGACACCTAGTCCCACAACATAGTCACCTGCATCTATCTGCTTATCCCGCGGTAAATGTGTATTTTACTGTTCATTTACTCGCTTATCCTGGTCAGGATCACAGATGGCCCAGAGGTTACCCCAGGCAGCTTAAGGCACAAGGCAGGCTACACCCCATATGGGATGTCAATAGTGTTTTGTTGTTTTACATTAATAAATAAAGTTAGCTAACTGGTGTGAGCCTCTTCCCTGCATTTCCAGCAACCATGAGGCATTCCAGGTCTTAAGACGACCCTCCTTCCTTCCGTTTAAATTCCATTTTTCTTAGCTGATAAACTAAATGAATAAACAGTTATGACCATCTTGTGTTTTTTTTTCCTGAGTTTCTCAGGGTATCCAATCGAAATACAGGGAGCAAGATTATAAATCAATAGCACAGCCTCCACTGCATATTTCGGTGGCCAATGTAAGAACAGAGGTAATACGTTCATATTTCAAATTCACTGTTATGTATAACCTCACTTGCCATAATCAATACTTAATAATTAATTTCATGCACTACAACTCCGCCACAGAACACAGAGAGTAAAACAAGCATTTCTATAATGCCAGTTTAAGATTTAAGAACTGCATTGATTTTCCTTGAGCCCATGAAAAGGTACCTGAAAAGGATGTATTGCTTTGTTTACATAAACAAAGCAGAATGACAATCCAATAGACATAGTGTCGCTTCGGCCATCACACACCCATCATCGGCGTGTCACATCGATCGGCGATCACAAAGCCGTAATTTCCTATCTGACTAATTCAATCTTCCTAACCTCTTAAATATGAGCAGGAACTGGTCCTGTGACGAAGACTTCCAGGGAGCTGCAAGTGTCTATCAGCATCTGTGCCCTGTTCTGTTATTTACAGTTTCTGCTACTGGGGAGGACAATATTTAAAGACATAAATTGTGACATACATTTTTTATGTTGTGGACTTGCAGAAGGGACAGGTAGTGTCTCTATAATGGATGGGGTGTGGTTAGTATAAATTAAAAACAAAAGATTCTCCTAGACCTTAAGGCTGGTACCTAATCTAAGTTGTTGACAGAGGTGCTTATTAGTTTTTTACTTACAATTTTTTCACTTTCTGAAAACCATTTCACTTTAATCTTAAATCTTATAATTGAAGCTTTACTTTTTCCTTCATATTTCAATATGATTCTTTTGTACTGTATTCTCATTTTCTGTTTTACATAGGGCCCTAAAAACAGTGGTAGGTGTTGAACCCTCTTTTGAATAACATTGCACATCTAGTCTTCCTTATAATTACGCAGCTCATTCAGCGCCCACTCATGAACTGTTCCGCTTTCCCTTATTCGTGTGTTATGTGAACCATTTTCACTCAATCTGAGTGCTATTCACATCCGTTCATTTATGTGAAGGATCTAGAGGAAACCTCCAAAAGGAACAAGTATTGTCTTCTTAGTCTACAGAGGTGTTACCAAAATACTGACATGTTTTGAAAAGTTGGACAGGCTTATAGACTACTCCCCGTTCACCCATCTTGTATTAGTTATTGATGTGTTTTCTGTATCTATTTCCAGGAACATTAGTGACTGAATGTAGCATTCAGACTTTCACAGTAGCAGGCCCTCATCCACGCATACATAGCAAAGCCTAAACAGTGACTATCTGTTTGTTTCCTCAGCCTGCCGTGCTCATAAAAATCAGATGAATGGTGCCAGATTAACAGGAAAATGTGTCACCAGACCTTGCTGCATAACCAGCGCTGAGACATGTCTGCACAGGAAGGCAGAATGCGAGTCTGGAGGCTGCATGGATGGACCAGACGAGACTTCAGCATCTCAGCTCTTTATGAATAAGAATAAAATGTGTTGTGACTAAAATAGTTGGACCTTCTTGTTTCATTGGTTGAAATATCTTATTATTATTATTATCATCATCATCATAATCATTGTGGGACATTCCTGGAAAAACTCCTTTGAGAGCCTTCCACGTAGCATCCTCATAAGTTCCCTAAACAACCTCAGTAGAGTCTTCTTGATCCAAAGGAGCAGCAGTTATACTTTGAGGTCCCTCTGGATCAGTGATCTCCTATCTTTCTCACAGAGAATCCACCAACCCTGTGGAGGAACCTGTTTTCAGCTGCTTGTCCTTGAGACCTTATTCTTTCAATCAACACCCACGGGTTTTGTCCATAGGTAAGGATTGGGACAAAGACTGACCTTCACCTTGCAGCTTAACTCCCGCTTCACTAACACAGACTTCCTCAGAGCTCGCAAACCTCTCGTTACTGAACAAGTCGACCTGTCAGTCTCACTTTCCCTCTTACCGTCACTCATGAGATGGGAAACTCTGTATGTTTCTAGGCCGATCACAGGAGATAATGAATTGATAACACTTTATTTCATTGGTACAAAATATTGCGGCTTGCAAAATATACCGAGGAGACCCTGCCCCCAGTTGGAGGTAAAATATACCATATCATACCCCCCCCCCACCCCCCACCAACATCAGCGGCAAATTCCCAGGCGATTTTTGTTGCCGGGCCACCCCTGAGTTGCACCCACAATTAAAAGGTCTGGCTCCACCCCCAATTAAATGGCCTAACTCCTCCGCAATTAAAAGGTCTGACTCCACTACTAATTAAAGGGTCTGACTCCACCCCTAATTAAAAGGTCTGGCTCCACCCCCAAGTAAAAGGTCTGTCTCCATCCTCTATTATAACTATTCTTTTCTGTCTCCCAAAGTACCTCCAGCTCCTTCTTTGCCACAGAGGTACCGTCCTACAGGAAGTAAGCCCAGATGATGGCTTCACGTAGTCATTCCAGGCCTGGTGGCCCGCCTGCCAGGTGTTCAGCCATAAATACCACCCCTAGGCCCGGTGACCCTCTTCTGAGCAAGATGTTCCTACTCTTCTTGGTTCTCTTCTTTGAAGGTTTTCATTCAATAGTAGTTTGTGTGGCCTCTCAGAGTTGTTCATCAAGGGAGTCCCTGATGGGATGTGAAGCCTCAGATGATGTGGCTTACTGGATCGTTAAGACCTGCAAGCTTATCAAACCACTCTGAGAGGATCCTCACAGGAGCATGACCATGTCTTTCTCCTTATTTTCAAATCCTTGTGTCTAACTTCAGTATCAAGTCTATACAAACATTGCATGCCTAGCCCAACCCATACCGGATTTAATGCTATTATACTTTTTATATATCATATTTTCCTCTGTCAATTTATTTTCAAACATTGCTCATATTATAATGCTGATATTTAAAATTTACATATTTAACAGTCCAAAATAAGTGATTTAAGTGCAGCCCTTTCCCTGTCAGTTTGAGCCCATATCTAGTTTAGGATCTCGGTACACACACCCCCAGAATTTCCTTTAAGCACAAACTCCAATGAAATCTGACAAGCTTCTGTCTGAATTTACAATCCTATTGTTTTTCAACCTCACCCCCCAAGCGGAAGAACAAGCCCCCCTCCATATTCAGAGCTGCAGGAATCACCCCCCTCCCGCTCAGATTCAGAACTGACAGCATTCATTTGCAATCTGGTCCAAATGAATCCACAAAGACCACACTCTAACTCTTTGTTGCTGAACAAAACCAAAATTACACTCCATTTTACTGCACATATGGTTCCTATTCTTTACATTCGGGGAGGGGGGGGGCACTTTAACCTCACACCCCTGTGCTGGGGGATTTGAGTCCCTCCTCCTGTCACACATTTTG
Organism: Mormyrus iriodes; assembly: GCA_011763525.2. Classification (NCBI taxonomy): domain Eukaryota; kingdom Metazoa; phylum Chordata; class Actinopteri; order Osteoglossiformes; family Mormyridae; genus Mormyrus; species Mormyrus iriodes. The sequence continues at coordinate 577,972 of JAAGVU020000103.1, read as the reverse complement.
CTACATATTTTGTGACTCCAGCACATTCACAAGGCTCACCCTCATTATACCTATTACACCTATCCAGCTCTTTGCTATGTTGGATTGAGCAGCACAGATTCTGATAAGCAGTCCTTCTTCGAAAAACAAAATTACAAAAAATTAACTATAATGCCAGAAAAACAAAAACAAACTCACTGATGGTGTAGAGGCCCTCAAGCCTCTTCTTACTGACCTGGTTTCCATTTCTGATTTTAAGTATTAGGGATTGTTTTTGAATGTTCCAAAGCCTTTAGCCTGGCCATTGAACTTTTTTTTCGTCATTTCCCATTGTGAATGCTCAGGCAATTGATGGCCAAGAGCAATGTCATAAATGTCAGCTCTCAGTTATATTTGCAGTGCAACCTCCATTTTATTGAGACAGAATATCTATACTTAGGTCATCGGCAGGAACTAAAGAAAGCTCGTTCGTACAGCGAGCGCAGGATGTGTGAATGAACAGGAGTGAGCATCAGCCATGAAAGAAGCCTTACACATTACTGACATATTGCTTTCTGCTTCTTGTCATTCTCATGTCCTTCACTGTGTGGTTTCTCAATCATACTGTTTAACAACACAAAAGATGCAAAGGCAAATAATCCCTGGTAATTTAAAAGTAGCAATTAAATCTATGTGCATCATAGATCAAGCAAATAAATAAAACATTATGCATTTACAGAAATACATTGTAATTCAAATATTTTCATATATTGATGCGCAAAACAACTTTTAGCAGAGATAAAAATATATCAAATCATCGATTTCATCAATCATCAATTTTATATACTTCTATGTCAAGATCGGTGCCCGTCTGAACCTGTCCCATGTGTCTTGTCCCCATTTGGCCAGCAGGTGTCAGTGGCCATCCTGTTTCTCCTTTCTGTCATGTAGCCCCTCAGTCCCTAGGGTATTTCCCTGCTTTTCTGGCTGATATGTGGCTTAACAGGCTGAGTGGTTAATCACCATCCATGCTGTCCTTTTGGTTGTTGGTTCAAGGCTAACCAGAGGCCAGCCTCAACTAATTGTAAATGTTTGTTGTTTTGCATTGTCTTTGTTTAACATGTGTTTTATGTATTTCTGTTACAGTCTCTCGATTTGCTCCCTGGTTGTATTATGTTGTGTTTATTTTAGTTATCCTTGGTGTTTTTACCTATTGCATCCGTTAATTGACCTCACCTGCCCCTTGTTAGTCCTTGTTATCTGTGTATTTAAGTGCCTGCCTTTTTCCATTTTCTCAGTCAGTTGTCATAGACATCCGTCCGTCTGTCCGGCCGGCCCCTGGTTAGTGATTGTTTTCTTTGTTATTAATGTAGTTAGTTTCTTGTATTACCTGTTCTGGTTTTGACCCCTTGTGATGTCTATAATTTATGGTTTTCCCTTAATACTTGTCTTTGTGATAAGCAGCTCCATAACACATTTATATCAGCCTGTTCCTTCACAAACACACTGACTGAACTTGACAAGCATAAGTGCTACATTTTTTCACTATGTAACGAGACAAAATACAAATGTAAAACCAAAGAAAAGCTCAAATATTCTGAAGTGTCTTAAATATATCCCAACTACTCACATGAACACTCAGATAATTGTAAGTCCATCAAATGAAAAATAATAACAAACTCTGACAGATTCAAGTTTTTTTTTTTGGTAATTTAATTGATAAGACTGCTTCCTCCATTGCACCACAGATGCAAATAACAAAATCTAAAATAAAAAATGACAAATACAATTTAAGTGTTTCACTCAGCAAATTCTTAAAAATTAATAGGCCTGAATGGAGCTTATAAGTCTTTTGATTCAAAACAAGTGATCAAGTATTGTTTCTAATAAGCATTCGTTAAAATGTATATAAAAAACGAAACTTCCTCCCTGTGCATGCGCAGGTGTTTTGCATACATAATGTCATCACACATACATTATGGGAAAAGTCTTTCATGTATTTTGCAAAAATGCAAAAACATTCCGCATCAAATATTTTGATACAAATTAGATAAATAATATTAAGCAAAGTGCAACCTGTTCTTGCTATCCTGTACAAGTTAGATAATCATTCAATCACAAATTACAAAATACAATTTAGTTTTTAAAATACCAATTTTAAATACATGTATCAGAAATACTGCCATTCCCTGAATAGCACTATCTAGCAGGAACATAACATCAGACGGACACAATAGATTTGTTTACTCATATTTGCACTTCCACAAAAACTACAGCCTGTTGAGTTATAAACTAGCCCTGTCTCAACGAAATTCTACAGAATCATCAATGAACTATTACAAATTTGTAATTCCACAGCATTTAAATTAGTAGATAAGTACACTTCAGAACATTACTCATGTAACTAATGTTAGCTCCAAGAGTATCTTTCTTCCATAGGTAACGTTTCCTCAGTGGGCTCTGTGATCATTTATTTCATTTAGTCTGCTCTATCTGGTTCTGCCTTCCATCTATATGATGATGTACTTTTCTTGACTTATGTTGCTTGCTAGAGAGAGTTTTTATTTTATTTTAACTTTTTTATCTCTGGTAGTTCTGTAATATTACACATTCATCTTCTATCTGATGATACTGGTTGAGATTTCCTTATGTCAGGTGTACTCCTTGGCACTTTGTCATTGTACATCTGTTACTTTCAGGAGAGCGTTCATTTTCTGGTGTTTTCTCTCTGCTATGTGTGACATATCTGTAGCTTGCTGTGGATTAAAGTTTAGACCAGAATTGAGAGGCTTAAAATTAGGGCTGCACGATTGATCGTTTTTGAATCACAGTCTCGATTCATGCCCCAATGCCATCTGATTCTAGGCTGAATTGCAAATTTCAATTCACGTGATCTCATTCTCACATGACTCAGATTCTGCCATGTTTGCGTTAGTGGGGAGATCCATAGTATAAGACCAAACATTCCCTTTTTCTCCCTAATCAACAAATGTATCAACCAATGACCGGACTGCGTTATTCCATGTGACAGGAAGAGGGCCTGAAAAACACGTGTTATAATAAAGATGAAATTTAAGTTTGTTTCGCATTTCTTCTTGGAAATCCCAGCGCAGAGTATCAGAATGATATTACATCACTTTTTATGCTGTGGAGAGATCGAGCTGAGGAGCAGTTTTATTAATACCGTTATAAACATTTTGTGGGCGTGTACTTTGAGACTTAAAAATAGCGAAAGAGCCAATGAGATCCCTCGTCCACCACTACAGAAAAAGGCTGACTTTCCAGTGCAATCTCCCTTATTTCAGCTGTTGTGTCTTTAGCTGTGGTTCTGCTAACTTTGAGTATTGATTGGGTTTAAACCAATAATATTGGCCAATAGATTAACACATCTGACTGATGTCGATATCTGGATTTTGCTTTATTTTTGTTTTTTTTTCCTTCCCTTGACGGAAGGATATCTTGATTTTGAACGAATATCAGCAGATATCAATTTGCTAACTGATGGACCTATATTGTTTTTTCTACATATTGTTTGCTTCATTTTCATAAAGACAATACGGAATGCATAATAATAATAATAATAATAATAATAATGAGAAATATACTGCTCAAGAATCGTGAATGAAAATCTCAATTCTGAGTGGGAAAAAAAATCGCGATTCGTGTTTTACCCAGAATCCCGCACTTCTATTTACAACTAAGGCGAGAGACTAGAGACTGCATATGCAAACTGGTTTCCGTACTGTGTGTTCCTGACATGAAATGCATTCACAGTGAGCTGCAGGCCACTAATGGTTACCCAGCTAAAAAGAACATAAAATGACTCTACATCACCCATCCATTTCATCTGTCAGTTTTCATTTTGTTTCTGTTTATTTATTTATCTGAATATGCATAAAATTAGCGATGATTGTTGTTTTTGCTTTGAGATTGCTGTTCTTTACCATTGCTTGGCACAATGTCTCAGTTCCTCATGTAACCAACCCCTGTGTTTTTATATAGTATTAACATTCAACATGTCTTTCATTTACAGTCAGAAGAATTCAACGCTGTGAAATTCTTTGACTACGAAGGAAGCGGAGGTTTTAAGAAGGTTTTCACAGCTTTGGTGCATCAGGAAAACAGCAGATGTTTTCCGCGCCTGAAACACTAGCGCTGAGCAGATCTCAGCAGACTTGCGGCTAAAACTGAATTTTTGAAACTTTTTTTGTACCATTTTAGGATAACGCAAAGTACCGCAAGGACTTTGACTGTGTATGCTGAAATCAATGTAATTTAAGTAAAAAAAGTCAAATTCCAGTCAAGCAGGTACTTCAGTCAAGTAGATAATTCAGGCTGAATGTGGTTAAAGTTTAGAAAGTTGCATATCAGCAAAACAAGACCTCTTTCATCTTTTCATCTGAAAATGATATGCACCTGGCCCAATATACTTCAACAACAAACATGCATAAACCATCCAAATGCTAAAGAAGAAGGACATTCCACCCTTTTATTAGCAATAAGAATTTATCCAGTCAGGGTCATTACATGTTCCAGAGTTGATCCTTAAAAGTATTGGGCATATGGTACAATGCCCCCTGGCTGCAAATCCAGTACATTGCAGGCTATTCTTACGTACAGTATGAGTACTGTAGTAACCAGTTCACCTGAATAGCATGACTTATAACCAAAGGGCAAAGCCCACATGCACACAGAAGGAACATATCATCACACAAATATGATGACAGATACAAAATAACCAGTCTGGTGCTGTGTGGTGAGATGGGGGCTGTTCGGGAGGGTTTCAGCTCGGTGGTGATGTACAAGGTCCTGGGTTCAGTCGGAACCATCTCCTCTTAACACTCTTTATTATGGAGCGGTGTGTGAGTCGGCTGGTTAGGACTCTGATTGGAAGATCACCGGCCTGTGGTCGGCAGGCTGATTTCACCATTGGGCCCTTGGGGAAGGCCCTTATCCAGCACTGGCTTGAGGGACTGGCTAACCCAGCCCACTGAGTGAAGACAGCACACCAGACGCAGGAGTTACATGCTACGCACCTGACTACACGCTGAAGTGCCACATTGATGCAGTTATTTAATACAGTTCTTACTAAATGGCACTGAATATCTGTGGTTTGCATGGTACATTTACTGAATTGCTACAGCATTATAACCACATATACAAATGCAAGAACAAAAGGAGATGGGTACTGTGACTGTGTTCCGGTTTTTCTTGGAATAGCTGTGAAGGATAGTTCTTCTATATCTTTGTTCATGCATGTGACCTGTACTGTGACCTAAAGTGTACCGCAGCAACTCAAAGCCATGTGCTGCTGAATGAGCTACTGCACTAGTCACAATTCCCAAAAGCCGCTGCATTTTTGTAATCGTTCTGCTTAATATTTATTACAATAACCCTGAGTTATATTTAAAAATGTTCTCTGGATGTATTGTTTGGATTTCTGCTTCCGTTCTGTTGTTGGGGACTGTCAGTGTGTGAATCCTGGTTTTGCTTCCTTTCATTAGAAGTAAAAACTAACTTAATCTGAGAAACCTTAGTGTATATAGTAGTTGCAGTATATCGATTTCTTCTTGATATCTTAAAGAAAGAATTCTGATATCCAAGTTCAATATTCAAGGATCAAGAAACGACAGGGACAAAAATGTAATCTAGGGATTATGGTTAAAACCAATCCAGAGCTAAACTAATGCCAAGTCCAAGTTACACGCAAAAATAAGATCAGAACACAGGCAAGAGTTTGTTTTAAATTATAGTTTATTTACCTGATGCTTTTATACAAGGTGGCACATGATTGGGGAGGGGGGTATTGCTCAAGGGCCCACCTGTGGAAGCATTCTGCTGACTTGGGGATTTGAACCAACAACAGTCCAATCACAGCCATAGCATGACAGCCCACAGAGCCACACACTGCCGCCCCACCAGCTGTCAATTCAGAAATCATAAGCATAGTGAGCCCCAGCTCAGTAACAAGCAGACTTAGGGCCTCACAAAGACGCTCCTGACGTCTGCTGTACGTTAATTAGGGAACGTGAAACAGGCCTGACTCGTACCGCGATGAGGCTGGCAGTCTGGCTGGGTGTGACTTTCATGGACTGCTGGCTGGAGCGACTATTATTTAAAACCTCCACTTGTGTATTTTATAACTTGAAGTACACCTTGAGAATTATAATTTTAGTCTTGGAAATGAGCAGGAAAATTTGTATTTACATGCAAACATTCTTGCAAAGTCATTGCCAAGACACAAAACTAAGAAAAATCACATTTAAGAGAAGGTGCTTATAAAGGAAACTAAGCTTTTTCGCCTAATTATCAGTTGGTTGGTGGTTGGTTCCTTGCTTCATTCTATAATTCATGCTACACCTTTAGAATAAAATTAAATTTTGACGTCGCCTGTCAAATTTAATCTGAAAATTATGTCAGATGTGCAGTAGCTCAGAAACAGCCTTGATTAAAAGATACTGCCAAGTATGTGGTGTTCAGGAATTCAGGGCAGAGGGGAAATGGAATAGGAAAGCATGTAAATGATTAATAAGAGATTTGTTTCTAAATTTAATTTTATGTTGCCAACCTCTTGTCAGTTCAACAAAGGCCTTTGCTCATTTGATAAGGATTTACCGCAAAAGAATTCACCCATTAGTTATTAGTTTGTACTAATAAGATAATGGCAATTTCATTTTTTTATAATCTATGTAAATAAAAGTCAGTCTAGTTTTTAAGCAATATAAAATTTTAGCTATGAAAATTTGCAATGGAGCACCAAGAACTGTAAGCTGTTTTTTTTTTTTTATTTGAAAGCTTGTTTATCAATTTAGTGGCAGGTGGTTTCCTTATAAGTCCCTTACAGGTCAGTGCAAATAAGAAATGCAATCAGTGACACTTTAAAGGTATCAGTAGAACATACTCAGCTAATGTCATTAATCTTGTTCATCACTGTCACGTGTATGAATGCAAAAAAATTGCAAACTCAATACTATAGTAATGCAACCACAAAATATGACTATAAAACATATTTGGAAAGTTAAGCTACACAATAAATCACAACTTTTACATACTCACATAATACTGTATATAGACAATAACGTATCTCCACAGATGCACATAGATCGAAACAAGTCAAAATTGTAAGGCGAAAGGTTCCTTCGACTTGAATTTGGATGGAGTCATTAGTTCAGGGCTGAAGTGTCACACACACCGCAGCCGAGGCAGGAGTTCTGAAACACCTCCGTTTATTAAGGGCAAGACAGCGGGAAGTCAGAAGAAAAAGCAGGGTCGAAGCCGGTATCCGTCCATTCAGGTCGCCAGAAGCCGAGTCGTGGTCCGAAGTCGTAGTCCAGGAAATGAGAGCCGAGGGTCGAGGAGCTGGGGAGACAATCAGAGGACGCAGACAAACGGAGATGGGCAAACCACTGGGAAAGTCAAGGAGAGGACGGACGGGAGGGAGGAAGGGCAGGAGGCGCAGGGAGCTTGGGCCAGGAAAGGTAAACAGCACTGCCGTCGGGGCGAGGCTTATGACTGTTCGCGGTAATCAGGCAACATTGGACTCAGCCGGGAGCGTTGCTCCGGCGGGGGTGGGTGTGACATGAAGGGTCGTTTGCTGGGTTCCACATGAAGCCTCCTCTCAGTTTCTGTACACAAGCACAGATATTCATGTACACAGACAAACATCCTAGACAGCTTAGAGTCACCAGTTCATGCTGACAGCATGTCCCTTAGCTGTGGAAGGAAATGGGGGGACCATGAAAACCGGAGTGGGGTATGAACCTTCCCACCAGCAACCCGCCC
>JAAGVU020000103.1:528780-570132 GCA_011763525.2 Mormyrus iriodes | reverse complement strand
CCGGGCACACCTCATCGCACGTCAACAAATGCAAATCAAAATGCATTCTTTCTAAGTGTAGCCCAACCCAAAAGTTGTTCACTTGTCTGTGGAACAAAACACATTTAATCTCTCAGTTATCTGGCTGGTTGTATATCGCACAAATGAGTGATAGATGCATAGAATTGCTTGGTTTTTTCAATGATGCAAAGCCAAACATGACCTCAAGATAAGCCTGTCTCACTTTAACATGTCGTCTTTTAATACATCTTGATCTCTAAATTTTCAGCTGGGCTCTAACATTGGGTTGCACTGAAATAAAACTTGGTCTTGAAAATAAAAACCGTTTCTGTTTTGACCTCCTTAACTACGTAGGCCTATGTACTATATGACTGGAGACGCAAGCTGATTCATGCAGTAAAATTACAGGAGCACCTGAAAATAAAGATTTCCGCCATAAAAAAAGGGGACATCTGAATGCAGCATGGTGTTAAATCGCATTCGGATGGACACAAACTCACTGCATAATGCATACTGTGTGAAGACTTTTGTTAATTTCATTTCGCATCAATTTGTAATCTGTAAAAGAGTTACAAAGCACAGAACAATACCATTGCTTTATGTTCAATAAGCTATATGATTTTGCCATTATACAATTCAAATCTCAGTCTAAAAGCCACCCTGTTCTTTTATTGTATGTACTATTCAAATTGGTCATCTGGTTATTTCATGGTGTAAGATTAGAATACTCTTTACCTGAGATGTTTTTTGGTTAATTTTGGTTAAATGGTCTGGTGTTTCATTCAGACCCATTGCCACAGGTGTATAAAATGAAGCACCTAGCCATGCAGTCAGGGTTACAAACACCTGTGAAAGAACGGGTCCTTCTGAAGAGCTCAGTGAATTCAAGCATGGTGCTGTCATAGGCCACCTTTGCAATAAGTCAGTTCATGCAATTCCTTCCCTGCTAGATATTCCACGGTCAACTGTAAGTGGTGTTATTGCAAAGTGGAAGCGTTTGGGAGCAACAGAAACTCAGCCATGAAGTGGCAGACCATGTAAAGTAACAGAGCGGGGTCACCGAGTGCTGAGGCTCATAGTATGTAAAAGTCACCAACACTCTGCTGACCCAATAACTGCAGAGTTCCAAACTTCCTCTGGCATGAACCCCAGCACAAAAACTGTGCACCAGGAGCTTCATAGAATGGGCTTCCATGGCCAAGCAGCTGCATGCAAGCCTCACATCACCAAGTGCAATGCCAAGCATCAGATGGAGTGGTGATAAGCACACCGCCACTGGATTCTGTAGCAGTGGAACCATGTTTTGTGGAATGATGAATCACGCTTCTCTGTCTGGCAGTCTGATGGATGAGTCTGGGTTTGGTGGATGCCAGGAGAACATTACCTGTCTGACTGCATCGTGCCGACTGTAAAGTTTGGTAGAGGAGGAATAATGGTATGGGGTTGTTTTTCAGGGGTTGGGCTAGGCCCCTTAGTTCCAGTGAAGGGAGCTCTTAATGCTTCAGCATACCAAGATATTTTGGACAATTCTATGCTTCCAACTTTGTGTCAGTTCGTGAACGGTTTGGGGAAGGCCCTTCTCTGTTCCAGTATTACTGTGTCCCTGTGCACAAAGCAAGGTCCATAAAGACATGGCTGGATGAGTTTGGTGTGGAGGAACTTGACTGGCCTGCACAGAGCCCTGACCTCAACCCCATCGCACACCTTTAGGATGAACTAGAACAGAGATTGCAAGCCAGGCCTTCATGACCAGCATCAGTGCCTGACCTCGCAAATGCTCTTCTGGATCAATGGGCAAAAATTCCCACAGACACACTCCAAAACCTTGTGGAAAGCCTTCCCAGAAGAGTGGCAGCTGTTATAGCTGCAAAGGAGGGACCAACTCCATACTGATGCATATGGATTTAGAATGGGATGTCATAAAGGTTCCTGTAGGTGTAATGGGCAGGTGTCCCAATACTTTTGTTCATGTATTGCATAAATATATGTCATTTGTTCACTGTGAAGTCTGCCACCCACTGGTGATGATCAGATGAACTGATCTGAAAGTATGGTGCATATAAATTAACGTTAAGTATATTTAACAACATATAAAATAAGCATATGGTAAATTTGTGATCAGTTGAAACAACATAATTCAATAGATATAATGAATACCATTTTTTGAAATATAAAGGGACCCCCCCCCCCCCACCTACCCCCCGGAAGTGAAAAATATCTCCCGTGAGAGACAACATTCAGAGAGCCAGTGTCGGAAGTAAATGAATCAGAATGAATCTTTTGTTGTACAAAAAAGTATCATTTTACTGAAAAGAATCTTCATTTGCATTTTTATGTAGTAGTCTGTATGCAATGCTGAAGGGACTATGTCTCTCGGCTGGCCTGGGAACGCCTCGGGATTCCCCCAGAGGAGCTAGATGAAGTGGCCGGGGAGAGGGAAGTCTGGGTTTCCCTGCTGAGACAGCTGCCCCCGCGACCCGACCTCGGATCAAGCGGGAGATAATGGATGGATGGATGGATAATACAAAAGGCAATGGGACCCAAAAAACAAGGATGATGCGAATAACTAATTTCCGCCTGAATCAGATAAGGAGCGTGGGATTTTAACCACTAATTGCTTAACAGACTGCATTTTACTATAAATGCTCGGTGATTCTGCGGTGCTCGTTATTGTGGGTATAATATGTCGCTCTCAGATTGTTTCCCCCCTTTTCTTGGAGAATAGCCCGCACATAGCCCCCAGGTCTCAGCAGTGACTCTCCCAGTACCCCTGAAAGGACGCGCTGAAAAGCAAACGGAGTCTAGAGGTAGCAGCTTTGACAGGATCAAGAGTGCAGGGCACAGATAACGATGACTTTAAAGACATGGAGATGCCCTGGGAACTAAACATGAGAAATATAAAACCTTCTGCCTGGCCCAGTATTACCTCAGCGAGGCTCAATAACAACAGGTCGCTTCCTACGACGAAAAGGAGGAACTGAAACCCTTCGCTATCTGCAGCACTCCTTGCCTTCAGACCCTCTTTACAGATGCTTAATTTCTTCACTCCAAAGTCAATGAGAGCGGAGCCCTACTGTAGAAGTATCACTTTAATGTGAAACCTTTTTTTCGTTTTTTTTTTTGATACAAAGTAATACTAGTTCTGAGCTCTGGTGCGTCTGTTTGACAAGATGTAGAAAGCTTCGAGCCAAGCTGAATTCACAAATTCGCAAAGATGTACGCTTGTCTCTGTCATAATCCCAAGAATGTAACATGCACGTTAGAGAGTCACGGAAGTATTAAGCTCACCAACGTTAAACTCAGAACTATTTGTGATGCTAAACTCTAGATGTGTCATATTTCATATGAATTTTAAACCGTCAAACGTAGCCTACAATGTAATGATTTTGTATCATTGATAGCTATCGTAGTGTATTTCTTAAGCCATGATGTGTTTTTTTGCCAGTCTACATTATGTAACTAAAATTAAAGGAAATGTTTTGTAATAATTGAATTGTTAGAAAAGCATCAGTCCTGTTTATCATTTGCATTTTTACAGGAAAACCTTTTAACATCGCTTTATATATATTCAGTTCAGTAGTTCATCCTAGCCTGCTTATTCCGTTGGATGCTTTCCTGTTGATGAATACTGTAGCCTGGACACCTAAATAGGTTATGTACCTTTCTCAGTGGTACAAAAAGGTACAACACCAATTCTTCTGTGAAATGATATTTCTGCCCTGTGATCACGTCATAATTTTCTATACTGTTAGCAATTTCACCCACTACAGGAACAACCAGTTTTCTGTCCAAAACTCCTTCGGCCAAGTTATTTCCTACTTGTAGCTCTCCAGTCTTCAGCACTAGTCAAAGCGCCAGAATATTCCTGAATGGCTAATTCCAGTGAACTTTCATTGAACTTCCTGGATTCTATAAAGTGTTAATATGTTAGCTTAGATGATGGCTCCAACGAAAGGATGGATACAAACTATTTTGTTTTTGTAACAAATCACAGTCAGTTTGTTAATGTTCAGAAATTCATAAAAATGAGCCGTTTTTGTTACTGAAAAAACAAGATCACACAGGCACAAGATTAAGTTACAATCCAAACACAAAGCCAAGGGTGAGTTACCGTTCAACTGCCGGACAGCATTCTCATGGAAAAAACAGGTCACATAATATATCAGATAAAGGCACAGCTCCCTGTACCACATTCTACACATAGTACAGGTGTTGGCACTGATTGGCCACAAATAGTATCAAGCTGTAGAGGGCAGAGGAGGCCTTGGGTGCCAGAGATGAAGCCTCACAGCTGATACCACTCAAGCTGACGAGTCCCTACTTCAGCACACAAGCCTCCACTTCAACATGTTTTCAGGGTGAGCCAGATCTGGCAACCATACAGACAGCATGCACTAATTCTCTTCAGTTAGATCCTATGCGCTCAGGAAGAGTGCTTTTACTGACCGGGCCAATAGACAGCCCCAGGAACCTAGAACAGGAGCCTCTGACTCACCCAACAGAGGGACATGTGTGTCCAGACACACATGGCGAATATCCAGGTAGCACAACGTGCTTTGTAAGATCATTTCCGATACTAAAGATGCAGACTTGAGCAGGTTTGGCCACATGTGTGGGCAGCAGTCCACTTTTCCTTCTGTCATTGTCATCCTCTTGGCTCCTTGGTTATTCCTCCTCTTCATAAACACTTTCAGTCCATGTATTTATCCAGTTCACCGTCAGCTTTTTTTAGGCATCTTTGGCAGCGGTCATCCTGGTGACTGACAGAACTGCATTATGTTAATAATCTTTCTTGTCATATTAATTTTTCCCTTTCTTTTGCAGATCACATTTCCAGTCCCATGCATCATCAAAACGTCTGATTTATATGAAGATACTAAGGTGTTTATTCCAGTCCTGTTGAAACTTTTGTTATTTATTTGTTTGTACATTTGACTCGAGTGATATCATGATGTAACTGCCAATAATGATTATGTAGCCAACCCACAAAGCAAAATCTGTGAGGAGCATAATAATATTGCCAACATTCTAATACACACTATACTAGGAACAGCATCAGAACCGAGTCACAATTTCAAAGAGCTCTGTGATAAATTGGGAATTTAGTCTGATTAGGAGTGAATGACCACATAAAGTAAAATTTCACCCATGCCACTTGCAAGAACTGCTCATTGTTTTAAGTTACTTCCTTAATTAATATTACCTTCCATAATTGATAGTATCAGTTAATACATTTTTCCCACTGGAATTATAGGTCCAGCTTTCACTTACGAGGGGAGATGTAAGAACAAAGGTGCTTGGGTAAATTACAAAAGTTCAGCAGAATTTGTTTGCATTTCCCTAAGACGTGATGTTATTAGTGGTTTAGGTAGGCTGCATTCATTTGAAAAAAAATTATAACAAAACATTTTTTGTCACAGACCATGGTCCTTGAATGCGACCCGGAAGCATTTGCTTTAACGTTCGTTACAAGTCTGCAGCAAAACCATGGTCGGACTTTGGAACATGAAAGGGTTGATATGGACTCAACTATAATCTTTCTGTTTCCTCCCCTTTTCACTCCTTCCCTTTCATCTGAAAGCAACACAGGGTATTTAAAAACAATTCTCAGCTTCCTTAAGCTTTTGTTTATGTGCCAGTTCTGAAATGTCAAGAGAACGGTGAGTAAAACTGTGAAGGAAAAACACCAAAACAAAATCCCCTGTTGTTGTATTTTCACATTGATAAATTATGGAGAAAATTATTTTTTTGTCCAGATGCTGTATGGGATTTATCATTCCTATGTTTGATACACAGAAAATGAACATGACTGAAATCAATAAATACTTCTGTGCCCACATCATTTATACATTGTAGGTGATTTTTTTGGCACTGCATCATGTGTGTTGTTTTTGTGCCATAAACAGTGCATATCACTAAGTGTTTTAATAACGATTACAAATTGGCCCTTCTCTAGAGTGTAATCCATAAAAATAACATATTTACTGGTTGACCAAATATGATAAGTGAGGTTTCTATTAAGTTGTTTATGCTACTTTCTGTTTTAACTGCTTAAACTATCTTTATTCAAGGCAGGCCACAGTTTGGCACCTTCGTACAGTTGGATGTTCACCTCAGGTACCCTACCTTCATCTGTCCATATCTTCTGCAATACCTCCTCTGACTCTAACTTACTTAGATCCACTTAGACATCCATATAATGCACAAAGTGCTTATCCAGTGCAGAATGACAGTGAGCCTGGTCCTTATCTCAGCAAGCACAGGACAACACAGAGGGAACAGCCTGAACAGGATGCCAGCCCATTACTCACACATTGTATAAGCAATTTAGAGACACCAATTTACCTAACTACATGTTTCTGCACTGCAGAACATGCCAAATTCACACACATAAAGCAGACGTGGGATTTGAACCACCAACGCTATGGGGGGGGGGGTATGAGGAACCAGTGCTACCCACCGGGCCACAGTTATGCCTAGTTATAAGATCGCAACTGTAAAATGAACCCGAGCAAATAGGTAGGGATTATTTATAGTGCAGCCATTACTAAACCCATCAACTGGACAAGCAGAAGATGGATGGGTGAATGAATGAATTCTCAGGAAAATATGAGTGCTGTAAACGGTGTTCTGAACCAAACACTCTACTCAACATAGTACTGAAGCAGTACAGCCTGGTTCTCCAAGAGCTGGAATTACTTGGGAACACTTATGGGTATTAAGCATCGATTGGTCCCAGCCTCCCAGCAGCAAGGATTTGCGTAGCAGACTAAGAAAAGTCTGGTCTGATTGATTAAGCTTTACATGAACAGCAAAAAAGACTAAAGTGTGAGGAAGAAACGGTGTGTCGTAGAATGTATTTTCACTCAGAACTTCGCCGTTCACTGCAGATGCTTCCAGGCGGCATTCTGCGTGTATTTGCGCACGTAAAAGCTTTGATGGGGGGAGAGCAGAGGCGGATTCGGGGCGGGAAGGCGAGGAAGCGCGTTTCTCTCACTGCACTCGCTTAATATCTGGGGCAGCTGATGGTTTAACGAGCTTGGATCAGCTGATAGGACTCATCCTCCCACGTGTGCGCACTGTCTCTGTAAGGCATGCAGCTCGTGGGGGAGGGGGTGCTTTCTTAGCCTCGAGGCGAAGCTGCTTTCCTTTTGCTATGTTTACCATTTATTTTCCTTTTTTCAGTCGATCTACTTTTAGTATTAAATCGTATATGCTTCCTTCAGAACTACAAGTTGATTTGCTAGACCTATAATGTTTCAGACAGAGTTCCCGTATACCGGTGTATTTGCACAAGCAACAAATATTTTATGTTCTGTGTTTGTGTTACCGAACCTTTGAAATAAGTATGTCAAAGCAATGCGGATAGAAATGATATGATATCACAAGTTCCCAAATTTGCACATGCATTACGTTTTCCCACTAGAAATTGAAGGTTATAAATGCGTATAAGCACGACCCTAACTTGGCTGAGAGGTTTTCAAAATGGATCGGTGGTAATGCACGTAACTGACAGGTTATAGTGGGTGGTCTGTGAATTTGTTGAATTATATCTCTCGCTGTAAAGCAAAACACTGCCTTCTAGTGCAGGAGAGTGTTAGCGTCCCAATTTCCATTTATTAGTTTCGCCAGAGTTCCAGCGTTTCAGAAGTAGCAAAATTCATAGCTATAAGGCAGGGCTTTTAATGTGAAGCTCAGGATTTTCAGAGGTGTCTTTCTGGGGGTCTGACGGTGAATTTAAAATTGGTTTAAATTTTTAAAACTCCCTGAATTGAATTAAGGATGATATCTGCCTAAAGCAGGCGCTTCCACACTGCCGGAACTTTTTTCAGGAACCGGAACACTTCTGTCGTGTTCACACAGGAACTCGGCCCGATTGCAGTTCCTAGGAGGCAGGTCCGGAACTCCACACTCGGTACTTTTCGTTCAAACACGAGTGACTGGGGAGGGGCTTAAAGTTATAGCTTGCTGATTGGTTGGCGCATAAAGCGATAGCTTGCTGATAGGTTGGCGCTTAAAGTGATAGCTTGCTGATTGGTTGGCGCTTAAAGAATTAGCTTGCTGATTGGTTGGCACTTAAAGCGATAGCTTGCCGATTGGGTGGCGCTTAAAGCGATAGCTTTAAGATACATTTTTGTTTGCGTCTCCATGTTTCTGCATCGGAAGATTTGACCACTAACCAATATACTTTTATCTAATATTGCCGGTGTCGGCGGTGAAACTTGCCAGCGCATATTAGCAGGATATCGTTACATTGTCTTTTTATCCTGTGGAAAACGATCTACTGGCCAGATTTAACAAAAAATATGAACGTGGCGCGAGTCATATAAATAAAAGGCTGTGTACCGTTTTGATCACGATCGGTCCCGCAGTTACTTAACAAATAACTAACAAAACGACTTACTTATCTTCCATTGTTTTGGCGCAGAGGTGTACCTTCTATGAAATTATGTGTGAAGTTTAACCTGCGAGCTTTTTGCGTTTCTCATGCTGATTTAGCATAAAGGTCCCTGTTCCTGTTGTTCGGTGTGAAAGCGACACATGAAAGTGGCCAGGAGCTTCTGCACTTTCCAGGTGGAGACAGCCACAACCCCGGCGTGGAAACGCCTAGTGATGCCCCACGTGGGGCTCCTGCCATATGCAGGGGAAACCCTTAACTCACTTTATTATCTGGTTTGTTTTGTACTTTTTATTGTTAGGAGAATAAACCTATAATTGATGGTCGTCATTACTCCATGTACGGTATTCAGAGTTAAACATTTAGTTTATGAGTTTTTTTAGGCAGGGGCTTGCACTAAAATGACTTGATCTTATTCTCTTCACCCAGAAATAGTAGCCTAGATGCTTGGTTTTCAGAGGAAATTTAAGCGTCCTTCTACATTGCCAGTTTACACTTTCTATTTTCATGGTTGAGCTTGTCACTCAAGTGATTCATAAACTGGAGGAGATAGTTCTGCGGTGGAAAATACTGAGCCCAGTGAGTCTAAGCAATCCCTACAAATAAACGGTGATAAGTCTGGGGCTGAGAAAGAAAATATCTAATCTGGTCACTTCTTAGGAGTGCAGCCCTCGGTGGGAATATGGAGACCAAAGCAGCGAGAAGCCCCACTGCGCACCGGAGCCACGAAACGATCCTGATTCGGTTTAAGCCGTAGCACGACACCTTACATACACGTAGTCTATATTTCTGGATGCACATTTGATTACATATAGATTTTAATATAAACACCGTCATTTGTCATTTTTATGTCACTGCATTACTCTGATTGCATGTGAGTAGCTGGAAGTAGATAGTCAATGTACTGACCACTTCGGTTTTTGAAGTTATGGAAGGGAAATGTTTTATTTGTCCATTCGCTGTCATCAAACGCAGCTTGGTTTTGTTACTGTAATACGACTAAGCCTGGAAGGTTTGAAATGTTAACACTGCCACCTCGTGGCGAAAAAAGTGTTCAAATCAGTCAGTGCTTTGAACCATTAAAAAACAATGTTTCTTGGAAAGAATGTGGTCTAAGAACACCAATGTGTCATTACAGGTGTGCTGTAACAATTTTATAGCTCGAATTAAAATTTGAATTGGAATTTATGATAACCACAAAGTCATGAAATTAGCATTTCTTAACCATGGTAACGTGTAAAAAATACAGATTAATAATTAAAGATGGTTCATTATCATTATTTCTTTCTACATATGACCCTTTTCCTTTCCTTTCACAAAATAATTGCAGTACTTGAAGCAGAACGGTACATTACAATCATTAGCACTAATAACTATTAGTAATTAACTCAGCAATGACATCAGCTGTGCAAAATATTTAGTTAAGGTACTAACTGCTGAAATATTAATAAGTAATCAACATAATGCCTACTTAAACTCATTTTCAGTCCAGAAACAATCTAAAATAGTCTATATAAAAAATAAATCTGTGTGTGTAAAATGTAAATAAAATGTGTGTGTGTGTGTGTGTGTATATAAGAGCTTAAGGTTGACAGTTTTGGTCTCTATTGCCTCCATGTATCTACTCAATCTTGCTCAGGGATTTGATGCATTGAACATAGTTCATATTTCATTTTCTCTCACACTGGACCACCAGTATGCGGTATATCTCTAGTAGGACAACGAGGATATTCTTGCAGGTGAAGAAGATCATCAGCTGGTTGAGCACATTCTCACAGGTCATCAGGTAGAGCCGGTACACAAGGAAGGGTCCATCTTGCAGGCCAACTGTGAGCAGGAGGCCCCAGGCCTCACTGGAGTCGTAGGGGGGGCCTGATTGGCTGCTGGGTGGGCCGCTCTGGGTCAGCACCAGCGGAAACTGCATGAGCGCCCATGTGAAGAGGCCGAGCCCGGCCAGCACCACAGCCCGGTTTGCTTTGACCTCCGGCTCCCTGAAGGTGTCGAAGATGTCCAGGATGTCAGCTCCCAGGCCCACGTAGGCCATGAGGAGCTGTGACAGCTGGTCCCGGGACATGTTCCCTTTGGGCATGAGCCACCGGCCCAGGACCAGAACCATCAGCATGGTCTGCTCCAGCCCCGCCACCCAGTTCTCTGGGTCCAACTCCGTCAGGCTCTGTGTTGCATAATATTATGTAATTTCCATGCTTTCCTCCCTTCAGCTAGCAGTAATCATTTCTGTATCTTTAATTGCTACCACATTTTAGCCACGTAATGGAGAATTTAATCCAAAATAGCTTACATGTCCTCTGCTCACTTATTTCCCTATTTGTACAGAATAGTGTTTAGCAAAGCAATTCCGTTATTACCTTAAAACAAAGGATTTTTAGGATAGTTTACAACCTGGTACTTTAATATATTTACCTTCATAAAAAAGGCCATTTAATCTGAAATTG
Organism: Mormyrus iriodes; assembly: GCA_011763525.2. Taxonomy (NCBI): domain Eukaryota; kingdom Metazoa; phylum Chordata; class Actinopteri; order Osteoglossiformes; family Mormyridae; genus Mormyrus; species Mormyrus iriodes. Next base: position 559,281 of record JAAGVU020000103.1, on the reverse strand, counting down.
TGCACAGTTTACCCACTTAAACAACTGGATGTTTCACCTTTTTGAGAGCTGAAATCTCTCTGTAGGTTCAGGTTTTAAGCCCAATTCCTTATTAACCAGTATCAAATCAGAATGAGGTGCGATTCAGGCAGCAGTGTGAATTTCATAGGCGACAGCACGTATAACACAAATCCTGAAGCCATCCAGTATTAAAGGCAGTAGACATAAATACAATCTGGCAGAACACAATACCCTAGAGCAGTGTTTCCCAATCCAGTCCACAGGGACCCCCAGACAGTCCACGTTTTTGCTCCCCCGAGGACCAGGTTGGGAAACACCGCCCTAGATGTATCTTATTTCTTCAATTACAGCCTATTCCTTGAAAAAAAAAAACAATGGGAAATAAAATTCAGGCAGGCGTGAAAGATAGCAAAGCAAATGCCCTGGGGTGCATACCGCCACGATGGGTATATGGGAGAGGATCTGAAGATCGTTCCCCATGGAGCTGTTGCTTGGCAGGTTGGTTTGCAGCAGGTTCAGCTCCAGGAACCAAATCGACGGCACGACGGTGCTGAGGTACAGGAAGACCATCGGGGAAAACCTGGAGGTGGGCAGACACCAGACACTTTACTTTTCCCCGACCCACTGGAATGCAGATGTTGCATTGATTTGAAGGGAAAACAATTCCCATCGCATAGGATGTCCCCCCCACCCCCCTCACCCAAGCAGGGGTTTTTACACACTACACGGGAGTTCAAAAGCTTGCAGAAGGTAGGGTCCCACGATAAGTGTGATCCCAGAGTGTTCCTGGCTCATGGAGACCGGGAAGGTCTCAGGAGTACAGGGACAGACCCGGTCCCTGGGGCCCGATGAACCCAAGGGGGCCCCGACACAGTCATGAAAAAACATAAATATTCAAATATAACTTATGAACAAGAATAATGGCCAATTCTGGATTTAGGCAGAATACGCAGTTGCCAAGGACCCCTGAATTACCTGAAATGATCATCAATTGTCTTGGTAAGGGGGACTCCCAAGTGAAGCTTTGCCTAGCTCCAGAAAAGGTAGATTCAGCCCTGGGTGGGGGGGTGTTTTGCTATTGCTAAAGGACCATGGAGCCTCTGTGGCATCACCTGCTGACTGCCAGTCTCTGAGGTCACCCAGTCAGCTTTATGTTAATTCTGTGCTGACTCTAGTATGTGGGAGGTTGGCTTGTTTAAGAAAACCAGTGCACTGTCACTGGCCCAATATTAAGGGGCTTATCATGTCGGCCTAATACAGAACAAGCTCCCACTTAGCAATGACACGCTTAGGTCTAGACTCTCATTACAATACCAGAATGTTTAGAGCAAAAACTAATTTAGAGCAAAAAATTAATCCTTATTTGGTGCTGAGAGACCAAAGATTGCTGACACATTCTTGGGAATAATTTGCTGTTTTAGTTTTACAGTTTTGCCCTCACTGTCTTCTGCTCAGATATTGGTTCAACCTTGTAGCCCCAATATACCATCGATGTCCAATAATGGGAAAGGAAATATGATTTATCCCTTTCCCAAAGCCTGTCTAATCATTTCAAATCGGGGTGTGTTTTGTTTGTAGTGGATTTAAAGAGAAGCGTCATGAAAAGAGGTGAAGGAAGAGGAAGGGACAGTGCTGGCGGCCTGAGGAGCCTCACCATTTCCACTCGGCATTGCGATTGCACCGGAGGGTGACGGCGATCTCCACGGCCAGCAGGGCAACGCCGGTGAGCAACAGCCAGTGCACAGCTTCCCCTGTGGCAGCCACCACACGCCACACGGTGATGGCGCCGTGCACTGCAAACAGCGCGCGGCTCAGCACTGCCAGCAGCACGTCCAGCGCCCAGGGAGGCCGACCGCAGGGGCACGTGGGCAAGCACTGAGGCGCCATCTACAGGCGATAGACTTCCCTACAATATTAAGATGATTCACAGATGAAGAGGAGATATTGAATAATAAATGGTTCATGCTATGTCATTTTCTCTAGAAAATGTTCAAAAGTAATTCAAAATAATTTTAATTGTAACTTGCGTGTTTTCATGAGTCAGCTCAATAAACAATATTCTACCAAAAGTAATTTGTCCAGTGTATTTATGATGTCAGTTTAATAGACCGGCCTCTAACCTTAGTGACTCTTGTAATGCATTATGGGAAAAATTTCACTAATCTCTGTATTGTGGTCCGCCAGCAGCACTGCAATTTAAAGCCTTAGTAAGCTGCCTCATTGAAGAGGACCATCTTCACCTTGCCCTTTTCAGCCTTTCAATTCCTACCGAAAATGTTCCATCTGGTTGGGGTCAAGACTCTGTGCTGTTCGCTGCAAACTTCCCGGGTTTATTCCAGGCTGCTCAAAATATTTGCAAAGTCATGCCCATATGCTCTCAGTTTTGACAGAGCACATTAAAAGTATTCAAAATCTATTCCACTAGTTTCATCAGAAAAGTCCTTCAATATTTAGAGTGACTTTCCATATCAATTCATACAAAAATAAAAACTTGGACTATTCATTATTATTTTATGGAAATGATCAGCTCACTTAATTTTTAGGTCCTTCTGACATTTGACATTAAGTGAAAGAATCTGCACTGAGTTATTTGACTGTGAGACAATACACTGTTCCTTCAGCCCTGATTGTGCTACCCTTTGAAAATGCTAATTTACCCCCAAAGCAGAGAAAACTCTTTCCCTGATCACCTCAGCTTGACACAACAATGAATTTACCCTTTATTCTCTTAAAAGCTATTTATCCTTTAGTCTCTACCTCCAAACGTACACCCCGCCCCCCCGTGCGGGCAAAAAAACGAACTTACAGGCTTCAGATTTGTCCGATGGCGTTTTTTTTTTTCAGTAGAATTCTGCTCTCTGTTGGTTTTCCCCACAAACTCCAGTTGTTCTCAGGCTGGAAGGGCCACTTGCGTTGGACCCGTTTGTGCTTTTGGACCTGGTGCTCCTGCTCTCCAGGCCGCACACGCACACATGCAACTTTTAAAGGGAAACCCCCACCCTCATAGCTAGCTTTGTCCAGGAAACCCAGAGTATTGTATGGCACATGGGAGCCAGCCTTCGGAGCAGGCTGGGAAGATAAGAGAGGTACGGGGGATACTCTGGGCCAACCCTGTTGGTCCTCCATGAGAGATGGAGGAAGGGGGAACAGGGAGAGGACGAGTCGCAGATAAAATGGTGCCCGTCGTCGTCTGTCATGATGTCACCTTTCCAGCCCGCAGAATAGAGTTATCGCTGGTCTGGGAGTCGACCCACCACTGGTTTCCTGCAGAGCCAAAGCTGCTCCCTCCCCACCAAGGGTTGGTCCAGTGTCCACCAGGCTGAGATAAGAGTTTCCTGCCCCCGATTCCCTCCCACACTGTTCCTCATTGGCATTACAAAATCCTCCAAAAATACAAGGGCATAGAATCACATAGTACATTAAACTCTCATGATGGCTCATACTGTGGCCACCTCACACCAAAACTGTTTCTAAATACATGCAGAACGTCGGTCTGCTACACTATATAGCTTTACTAATAAGGTCACATGTCAAATTTTTCATTGCTTTCAGTGTGTAAATGAGGTTCCTCTCAAATTCAAGCTCATATCGGGTACGCTACACCACACACTACTGTTGTGGGGGCCATTTAAATATTCCACTCAGTGGCGACTAAATCTCTACTGGTGCTGTTTAGTATTGAACACTGGACTGATTTTACATTTTAAGGTTAGGGACAGTCTTTCGCAAGTACTTGTTAAAAATCATTAAAAGTTGACTGAGAGTTAAGACTGTCAGTGATGATGTGACCCCACCCCGCACATTGAACCGCTCGTCACAGGCAATAATTATGAAACACAGGTGTTGAGAAAATGCGTGAAGCAGGAAGCCAGAGATAAAGGCAGCAGAGATAAACACAGGTGTAGCAGGAACTGCTTTTAATAATCTGGGGACGGCTCAACTGGCAGGAATGATAGGGAGTCCCGTGTATGGAATCAAAGAGGGAAAAAAAACAGAGAGGCATTAAAAAATGAAGGGGGAGGAGTTAGAGTGAAACAATAGAAACTGGTAATGGGAGTGGGGCAGAGGGTGGGGCAGGGGGCGGGGCAGGGCAGGGCAGTTAAACAGCCATGCAGACTAGTCTACGCTGTTCCATTTACCCGGAAATTCGGCAGCTATACTTTGTGTTGCACTTTCTTTGAAGGTCTGCAGTCTTGTGTCCTAAGAGTCAAGAGCGCTGGTCCTGGCCAGCTTACGAGTCGTCTTCCCAGGGGGAACAGAGGCAGAAGCGTTGCGTAGCTGGTGACGTAGGCAGTCACGTCGCAGTGGCCAGCCCTCGCACTGGACAAGGCGGGGGCTGCTCCTCAGGACGGCAGTTTTACTGAACTGTACTGTATTCACCCAGTATCCACTAGGAAAGAGTCCACTGGCACCAGCTCTTACTTATTGCATGTAATTACATGATAACGCCTGTATTTACAAGGTCTTTACTATTTAAAGTGTCATTGCCTGTCACTATGAGTCAAAGTGTTTATAAACTAGACCTAATTAGGCAACTTACATAAGAAGACATTAATAAACCATGACCAGTAACTGAATGCATTATATTTCCAGGTAGTATTTCCAGTTGTAATTACATGCTATAAGTAGGATTAAGTGTTCATTTTTATATAATGTCCTAGGCCTCATGACAATATGGCAATATAAAATCAATATCATGGCACCCGTATCCCTTATCTGAAGTTTTTTGGGCGTATAAGTAGACAGAAAAAGCGTATATTTGTGTGCTGTACTGTCCTCTCATATTGTCTTATGTCAAGCTTGTTGTGGATCAAAAGTGCTCCTTTGATAAGTCTGAAGTAATTTTAACAGCCACAATTACAGTGCATTTATGTTCACTGCCTAATTCCAGCATGATCCCTGCTCACATGGTGTATGCCACCCAATAGATGACATTCACCGCCGCAAAGGCTGCTGGGAAAACAGCCCTGGCGTAGATGTCAATGGTGTCCGCATCGATGGGCTTGAACATGGACTTCAGGCATCCCTTCTTTTCCTCTGGGTTTTCCAGCCGTCTACCTCTGGTTGTCCGTGTTTCTGTGCCTTCTGGCTCCCCGGGTGCGTCTGCAGGCCGCTGGACTCGTCCCTGGCGGTTGGAGACCATCAGGCCCTGGTTCATGCCCGCGACAGAGAGGGAGAACATCACCACGGCCTGCTTCCCATTCTTCACAATGGACTGTGGGCAGGGGAGATTAACAACAGTACTTATTAGCATCCCTCTGCGAAGAACCTGCATGGAGCAGATGGACAATCTGTACGAACACGAGGAAACTCTGAATATTATTATGTCACTGCCCATCCAGAACTTCCGCCAAAAACGATTTGCAGATTTGCTGATTTCATAGAGCTGGGTGTTTTTCTGGAGCAGGTCCAGGTTCTTAAGTACATCAGAGCCACACCTGGGATTTGGGCTGGACCCTACATCATTATCAGGTGCCCCACCATCATCTACCTCTGACAATTTATGTAACTTAATTATACTCTTTTAGTCAGGGGTGGGCCACCATGTTCCTTGTACGCTGGAGGGTGTATTGGTTTTTGTCCTCGTTAACCACTTAATTGAATTTAACTGAATTACTTAAATTAGATAAAACTGATGGCATAAGTTGGAGTCAAAGCTGTTTACTGATGTTAGAGAAAGCAGCGGCTGAGGAATAAGGGCACCGCTATCAAGACTAATTAAGATCTTTCCAATAATGTAAGCCTATAAAATGCAAATGTAAGTCCTTAGCCAATATGTTTGGCTAATCTTAAATCCATTGAGCCTCTAATTCACTGAGGTTAGAGTATAAACGGAAAAAGTTCCCCACCTCTAACTTAGGTTATAGACATCAGGGGTAGGGAAAAAAATAAAAGCAAATTTTTTTTGTAATATTAACATGTGCTGTCTGTTACTAATATGAATTGTGCATTTTTCATCCAGTATTATATCGATACCCAAAGGGAACACAGCGTCTGAACAAACAGACCAGGAAGAGAATAGGAACAGACCAGGAAGAGAAGTATAACCACACGTGCTGGATGACAGCAAGGACCGTGCGCTGAACTCTGCTGTCGTTCAGAACCAATTCCTGTGACAGGAACCGAGGAACGGGGTAAAATCCACAGAATTAGCATAACCCCGGCAGAGAAGAGAATTAATCATCTTTCTCGCTTTGGAAGTACTAATTAGTTTTGTGCAATATTGTAACCAATCCAGGAGGTCAAATGTTTACTTACTGCTTCAGTTTCCGTAAATACGCCATAATAATAATAATAATAATAATAATAATAATAATAATAACAACAACAGAAGGAGAAGCAGAGACTTGGAGAAAAGAGTCAATACAGCAGGCAGCTGGATCAGCAGTGCCATTTGTACTGAATAAGTTACTGACATAGTTACCATCCTTCTAGTACCATTCGTCCAGTGCTGGTTATATAGTTAACAACAACATCATTATTATTATTAACTGTGTGGAGTAATTACTTTTCCCCCCAAGTCTCTACTTCTCCTTCTGTTGTTGTTGTGTTGTTGTCATTGTTGTTAACTATATAACCAGCAGTGGATGAATGGTACTGCTAGAGGGATGGGTAACTATATAAACATCTTATTCAACACAAATGTGACTCCTGAACCAGCTGCCTGCTGTATTGAATTTTTCCCCCAAGTCTCTGCTGCTGCTTTGGTTACGGAGCTGAAAGCACCGTGCCTTTCTCAGAGCGCTCTGTACCTCCGCACCCATCTTGTTGGCCTTGATCTTGGCCCTCTGCTTGCGGTTGTAGTCAGCGTTGTAGTGGGCGAAGGCGTACTCCACCAGTGCTGCGAACACGAAGACATAGCAGATCCAGAAGTAGACGTCTAGGGCCTTGATGGCTGACGCACGGGGCAGGGAGGAGCGAGCGCTGACCATCAGGGTTGTCATCGTGAGTACGGTGGTGATCCCTAAAAACCACATCAGTCAGGTGATTAATCTGAAGTATCCAGTGGCAAAAAAAGCTGCATGTGGCATTTAGAATTGTCTCTATTTATGAATGGATGTGGCCTAATCACTAAACTAACACTGTAATCATATTTATCTTCATCTTGATGCTCATAATTAACAAAAAGAAGGTTAAATATTGATCCAACATTCATAAGGTTTACTAATTCATGTTGTTCATTAGCAGTAATAACAAGAGACATATCCATGCCCTGAAGTACGCTTGAAGGTATTTTTGCCAGTTTCTCTTTGTATGAATCTAATATTTTGAAGCTGTCATACTACAGCACTTCAGTGCGGGTTAGGGGCAGGAAAAAACCGGCCAGCCTCTACTGTTATTTTCCCCTGTATCAGCCGTTCTCTCGTACATTTCCCTGTCCGTGCGTGACCCGCTTCATCAAGCTTCAGCTCACGGACAAATAGCCCCACATTCTTTCTGCCACAATCAAGAAGTCATTCATCCCTCGATAATTGCAAGCTGTCGGAGCCTGGAGGCCGTGAAACAGCCCCAAACAGCAATACTCCTTCAGCACGTTTCACGGCCAGGAAACGGCTCGTTTGTTGGAATTTAATGTGCTCAATAAAGACTCGGAAAAAAAGATGCTGATTTTGTGTGCAAATTTTTGTCACAATATCTATTATCATGACTTCAATGTCGATCAGATCAGACTCTATGTTAAAACGAGGCTGATTATTTTCTCAAAACTGCACAGCATACAATGTACCATTGACAAAGCTAGGTGTTTCCCTGAACCTGTTCAAGATACATAATTTAATTTCTCAACCACAGCAATACTTGTTGCCCATACAACCAATGGTATACGGTGCATTTTAATCTGCGAAATCACTGTGCTTTTTGCACATCTTTAAAGCTACAGGTACTGATTAAATGCTGTGTGCAGCCACTGCTGTGTTTCTCTAACCTAGTGACACCCTCGCAGGAACCGCCGACTGGCTGATCCAGAAGGAGACCCAGGACATGGCCACCAGCAGGATGGACGGCATGTAGGACTGGATGATGTAGACACCCCGGTTGCGCCTCAGCTGGAAGCGGAGGCTGAGCCGTGGAAACCGTCCCGCTGTGTATCATTTTTTTTGAAGGAGACAGAACAAGAGAGGGAACTTTTATCATGACACATGAAAGGAAGCCTTTATTACATTTGTAATATTGTATTGTGCTGCACTTTTCCTGTTAAATATTTTACAAAATTAACGGCTGATTTTGTTTTCATGTTTACAGAAAGATGACAGCCCTTAAACACAGAGACGGGCAGTATTTCACAATTTATATTTTGCAGGACGGAAAAAAAAAATCAGGTGTAATTTGTAACAAAATACTCTGAGAGATTGTATTTTATGCATTTTAAATATTTTAAATACTTAATAAAAACTTCATTTTATTTCATCAGGCACACTCTGGTAGCGGCATTTTGTGGTTTGTCACATATGGAGACCTTCATTAGCGATAAATCAGGCTAGCTGCTTTTAAAATCCATTTCTATCAGCTAAACCGTGCCTGTGTGGAAGGGGGAAGCGGCTGGTGAAGCTAACGTCATAATTACGTTTGAGCATATATCTAAAAAACAGTGTCTTCTTTGAGTTTGAGTTTGCGTAGTAAGACAAAGCAGGACATTCATGCATCAGGATAATTAATTTAAGAAAGCGTTGGTGAGCCTCCTTGTGTGCACAGCCGTACACCGGCACCCCTCCGAGCCGCCACCGATTCTGTGGGAAACGCTGGTATTTATTAAGGGTGTAATGGGTCTGAAACCGAGACCGAAACCGGGATACAAACGGCCTTGATCTCATATCGCGGTTCTGGAAGACGGGACCTCAATATCCCCTCCCAACACCAGCACAATGCCACAGGTGTAGCCCATTGAACTCTCATTACGTTACTAATGTATCAAAAGATATTTTTCATTTCACAATTTAAATATATAACACATGTAAATCACAAAATTATTCTTCTATTTAAAGTGTGTGCAAGCTGTACATTTCGTAAATATTACACATTACTAGGGCTGGAATGGTACACGTATTACATTTGATAAGCAAGTATTTATAATTTGTAACAAGATACTTTTAGATGTATTTGCCCCCATCTCTGCTTAAACGTACCGGACTTAAAGTTCATCATCTCTGTGACAAATCTGTAGTCTATAATGGTAAACTGGGAAAGTTCCAGTTTGTCCAGCCCGTGGATGTGCGCTTGACTCTCAGACCAGTGATAAACAATGTCTTCAGAGGAGTATCCATCTGCAAAACACACAGCAGAGACGTTGTTATGAAATCTGATGGCCTCCAGATAAAACAAAGTACAGGGGAGCACAGGAGAGTGCAAGGGAGCACAGAGGAGTACAGGGGAGCACATCGAAGTACAAAGGAACGCAGGAGAGCGCAGAGGAGCACAGGGGAGTACATGGAAACATAAGGGAGGACAGGGGAGCACAGGGGAACATAGGGGAGTCCAGGGGAGTACAGAGGCGCACAGGGGAGCACTGGGAAGTACGTGGGGAGTACAAGGGAATGCAGGAGAGTAGAGGGGCGTAACGGGGACCACAGGGGAATACAGGGGAGCATAGGGGAGTGCAGGAGAGTAGAGGAGAGTGCAGGGGAGTAACAGGGAGCATAGGGCAGTACAAGGGAACACAGGGGAGCATAGGGGAGTGCAGGAGAGCACAGGGGAGTGCAGGGGAGCACAGGGGAGTACAGAAGTATACACCCTCTGTTTTACAGTCTTGGGCCTTTTTGACAGTTCCCTCACTACTCATAGAAACTTCTTCAGGGGTAGGAAACCTAGAAGCTGGCTCTTACAGCTCTCCAAGTCCAGCATGCATTCTTGCTCGTCCATGGGGTACTTGGTCAGGTCCATATCACAGGCCACTGTCGAGGTAATTCTACAACGAGAGAAGAAAATGGGCTAATCGCATCATCACCATCAGAAACGCTGCACCAGTTTATTGAGTGCATTCAAGTGCAGGCTGTGTATGACAAAGAAACAAATGGACTCTATCTCCCTTGTTTGTTGGTGATTACATGTAAAATTACTTGGTGATTGAAGTTTCGGCTCAACTGGGTTTAGACCACTTACTGTGTTAGCTTTGATAACGAATACATATCAACCTAAATTTCTTGCAATGTGTTGTGCACCAATTAGGCAGTAAATGAAAGGGTTTGTGCTGACCCAAAAGAGGTAGAAAGCCCAGGAACGCAAGTGCACACCTTTTTTATTCAAATACAAAAGTTGTGGATTAATTCTAAAGCTTATCTAAGCCAGCTAAGACCAGTCCCCTGAAATTGCCACAACTCCCCAGGGCAGGAGGCCAGCAGCGACAGGCCTATCTGTGCTTACCAGGCAGGCACACCTGAGCGCAACCTTGTTACCCAGCCACCCTCAGGTGCCGCTAATCAGCCAATCCCAAACTGCAGGAGAAGCTACACAGGACTGGGAGGGAGGAAGGAAGGAAGTGACAGAGCTAGACAAGTGTAGGCATCTTGGCAGTGGGTGTGAGCACAGTGCATCTGTTTGCACTGCAGAAGGCTGTGTGGATGGTGAGTATCTGCTCCTTTTTTGATTCATAGCACCTCTACATCTGCTGCAAGCTCTTAAATAAACGTGAGAGGTGTTCAGGCTGGTGATGCCCATGCAGGACAGGTTCCAGCATGCTGAGTTCCTGCTGCATGGCTCCGCATCGCTACGTGTTACTCCCCTAACCCATTACAGACACCACTGTCTAATTTGCAGCTAACATGTTGAGATTCCTGATTTAATAATATCAGAAATGTACCGTTTTAGAAAAAAAGTGGATGCAGATGTGCCACAAAGATGGCAAGAATCAAAACCACGGTGCAAATGAATCAGTTAAGAGAGAAACAGGAACCTGCCCACACAGGCCCGCGGGGGCGCCGTTGGAGACCCAGTGTTTGCTGTAAATACGCCCCCGCACTCGCAAGCCCCCCACTCAGCACGCCTCCGTCATCTGTGATGTAACGACCGTAAAGTACGGCAGGTCATAGCCTTGGCTGATTTCCAGAAAAAACAGCATGTTAAAAAAAAAAAAACAAGACAACCCACTGAAATATTTGTTCCTTTTGTAAGTACATTCTGATTTAAAACTTTTTATTTTAGTTTTACCAGAGATATGTGATGCTTATTCAGCTGCTAGTGTCTGAGCTGACGTTAGTAAAACCGCGATTATTGCCTTGTTACTCCTCTCACCTTATACCTTTTCACCGACAACCCAAGATTAGCATCTGTACCAGGCACGTGCGGGGGCCGGGAGGCGGTGGGCCAGGGGGCGGCGGGCCGGGGGGAGGCGTGCCGGGGGGCATCGGGCTGGGGAAGGAGTGCTGGGGGCAGCAGGCGTCGGGCTGGGGGAGGCGTGCTGGGGGCGGCGTGCTGGGGGACCAGAGCACCAGCCCCTTTTGCCCAAACTATTTAAAGTGCATCCCTTTAAAGGTGCTGAGTGCCCTTTTAATGTATGGGTCAAAGGCTGTGAGCAGCTGCTCCTAGAAAAACCTCTGCATGGTGCTGACCTGCACCCACCTCCCAGCTCCAGCACATCTGCCAGGCAGCCAGAGTCCCGCCGCTTTTCCTTTATTCTCATGTTTCATTTGCTTTATGGAAGCGATTATGTGGATTGTTAATCTCCACACCTGGTTATTCAGATGAAAATCAGGTGCTGATTATAATTAATTCTTGTAAATCTGCTGTGCACCCACCCCACGTTGAACCTCTCCCCCCCCGTAGCCCATCCTCCCCACTGTAACTCCGCCCCCAGCCCCCCACCGGCTGCTGTAGAGGATCACTCCATCTGGCTGAAGGCGAATCAGCTTGTTCTCTACGGTGACATCATGGAACCAAGCCGACTTGGCGTTGACGATGAATGTGTCCGGCAGCCACAGCTTGTCCACAAAGCGGCTGTCCAGCCCTAGCGTCTTGTTGGTGTGGTTGTAGGCCAGTCGGTCGTCCCTCCAGCTCTGCCGGAGGAACACGGTCATGGTGTACTCCTGTCCGACGAGGGCAACCCGAATGGAGAAGGAAGCATAGTTAATGGCAATCTCAGCAGATAAGGCTCATATGTCCCGAAATTGGCAAGGAGAGTGTTTACTGACTTCACAAAGTCATCCTCAAAGGAACACATGTAATCACAAGAAAATGTAGCTAAAATATACAACTAGTACTTCAATCATCTTTGAACTTCTCCATCACTGTAATCATTTCCCTGTAAACCACAAGTGCAAAATAAACAGACTACTTTTACAATTATTTTCACTAATGAGTACTGATTTGCATATCCTAAGGTTTTGTTTGTACCAGAATTGTGTAAGGAGTTGTCTCATTAAAGGAAAACGTAATATTGGGGTCGCATTGATCAGCACAAAGAGATTGAATGTATTATGAATCCACAGTCCGTAAGCAATATTCTAAAATACTTTCTCATTTTTTTTTTTTCTTCCAGAGATGCAGTAGATAATGGCTTTTGAATTCCGGAGAATAAGAAAGCCCAGGTCAAGGGGCTGCTGCTTTACCATGTTGGCCTCAGAGATGTGGTCGATGCTGGCTACTTCAATAGCCATCGCTACGTTCACTGGAGGGCCTGAGGAGAAGCAAATGAGAAGGAAAGCGGCAAAGAGAATGACCCCCCCCACCTCCCCCGCACCTCCCCACCTACACACCAAGTACCCGTTTATCAAGATAAAGAGCAAGGTCGTGTGGAAGTGCCGTTATTGAGAAATGGGATGCGGCCCACTAAAACATTGATATTTCTCCTTTGCGATTAAAATGCCTTCTTATATAAGTGCAAAAAAAAGATTGTGGAGAAATAGATAATGACGATTCTAAGTCTTATAGGAGATCCTTCCTGAAATGCCTGTTTTAGGAATAAAATATCTGTCAGCTCACTCATCAGTTCCACTGGGCAGGAATCTCACTATAAAACTTAGCATCCTTCCTGTAGGTCTGCTTTCAGCAACGGACATCTAAAAGGTCCAAAAAGGCCAGACTGAAAAACTGCAACAGAACCAAGACATCATGCTGCACCACACCCGGCCTGAACTGCATCTCATATTCATGAGATTGACTAGTTTGTTTTCTTGCCAAAATAATGTATAGCTACTTAAATTATACAGCATAAGTCTATGAATTTCAGTGAAAGAATTTTACTTTGGTTTTACAGTCAGAAGTATAATAGAATGGTGTCTCCTTGACCCAGCAACCCTGGTGAGAAGTTTTATTTTGTCACCTGCTGTCACATTACATGCTTCACTAACAGTATCAGCAACAGCATTGAATCCCCACCCTGTGACGGACATGCAATGCCTGACGCCGGTGCTCTAAATGTTTGTCTCTGTGAGCAGTGGTGCAATTTTGTTTGACTCTGAACTGAGTTAAGCTGTGAGGGTGAGAAATCTAACGCTGTAGCCATTGGATATTTCACATTTCACAGCCATTCTTAACAAGAGTTTCTCCAACAGGTGCGTCACGCAGCTCAGATAATATAGTCACACTATGCACTTCAATGCAATTCACTGATATCAGTCAACAATTTAATGAACTCTACATCTACGCCACTTGGCAAAGTACGAACTCCTGAGAGATTTCAGGTACCTGATTTAATTTCAGGGAAAGCGGCATTTGAGGACTGTGTCACCACTTAAATGCACCTAATGGAATGATTTTCAGTAAAAAAAAGAAAGAAATCTGTGTAAAATTTCCTCAGGTACAAGGACTTCATTTGCACCTACATGTCAAGATGGTGTTGAACAGACTGCAAGCGCTTTGCTACCTGATAGAGAAGTTTATGTTAAGAATGACAGAAAATGCAAGGCGATGAAAAGGCATCCAATGATACAAGCAATAGATCTCATACTCACCTCCTATCCCAGGACGGAAATTTCGAGCATACCCCTTCATTAAATCATCCAGATTAGGCAACCAGGATATTTCAATGTCTGTACCTACATAGTCCCCAATATCACTCATCATCGCCCTAAGGAAAACAAAGGCAGGAAGCTTGAAATTTCAGTTACTGCAGGCATCCACTGGAAAGTATAAGAGGCATCATTCATTTTCAGTTATAATAATGATTAAATTACTATGAATTAAATAGCCAATGCGTAACATATTTCAATAGCCACTGAATGGGTGACATGAAATACAAGACACGAATATGTCCAAGCATGGTATCAATGAAACAATTTATGCTGAAAGATGATCTGAAGAGTAACACGCAGTTGAACCTAATGCTTTTTTTAATCTTTTTTTTTTTTGAGGTGTTTGCAGTAAATTATACAATGCACTGAAATTGCAAAGTCCAAAATTATAATCTTCAAACGTTTTTTTTTACTTCATATGGAAATAGCTATTCATGTTTAATTTAATTTTATGTTTAGTTGTTTCACATCCCTTCTGACTCGTGTAAGGGAGCCTGACAGCATGAGAGGAGGGGAGAATGAAAAATGGCCACAAGGGGGCAGTAAGTTCTGCCCAATTATGCTGAATTCTGGCTGATTTTAGCAACTGGCAAGAACAACATCTTGCAGAGGCCTTTCACGCAGGAGTTCATCTTCCTGTGGTGCTGCCTGGGAGGAAAGCAGCCCACACTTCACATCCAGACATCTGCTGCCGTCTTTCTAATGTGCCGCTCTTCAAACACTAGCAGAAACAGCGAGGAGAATTTGAGGAAGGGAGCTGCAGAACGCAACAAAACTACGCATAAATAACAGGCTGAAACGCCAGTGTGATCACCTCCACAGGTGCACCATACCATTCCCTTGCGCAATATTCAGATTAAATTATAATATCACTGTCAGCCATGAGAACATTTACCCATATTTTATCAAAAAATAAAAATCAGAAATTACAGATTGCTTCTTTTAATTAAGAACTTGTGGATAGTGAATGACGCTAACTCACTTATATTACTGTATATGTAGCAAAATGGCATTTTCAGTAACATACTAATATCCATTATGGCTCAATGTTCAGGGTCAGTCACATGTAACAGCGTAATTCCATCAGTCACCAAAACACACATCACTGTAAAATTGTTGCGGATACTACATTTTTGGACCTTTCTGTGTTACTGTTTTATGGTGGTAGTTTGCACAAATGGAATACAAATACAAGACAGTTAGATTAATCCGTAGTTTATAAATGCTCTGAATTTTAATAATTAATATACTTTAATAAAAAACATTTAAATGACATTTACGTATTCTTACTTATTATACAAAGATAAATATAACTTCCCTTAAGCGGATAAATTTAAAGGTCAACTTCTCTATTTTTACATTGAAATGTAAACAATGTTAACAAGTCAAGCAAGTTGCAAGTGTTTAAATAGTAAGTTAGTTTCTTGTTTGAAAACTTAAAGTTTGGTTTGACATGTAATCAACCCGATAGCATTTCCATGGAAACGGTGATCTGAGCTTCCCAGAGCAAAAGGACTTTGCTGGGCTGCCTGAGGGACGGAGCTGCCTGCCTCACAGTGTGCTGCGCTCTTTATTAGATTCATTAGATATTATCTAACAGGCATTAGTATCTAACAAACAGAATATATAGAAAATGGAATGTATGCAGATACTCCATTTTGCATCTGTGAAAATACTGTACTGAAAACAATATTCCCTGCAGTAATCATGACTATAGTTATTGCGTTTAACATGGCTGATGACTGTAGCTTTCATTGGTAAGGTATAATCCCATACATATACCTACAGGCCACAGATGGAGGGACAGAATGAGCGGTAAATAAACTCGTAACAGCCACAATTTGTCATTTGAGCAGTTGCCTCCTGCGATACTTTACACAGTGACAGGCTTTAAATTAGGATCAAACAGTTTCACTCAGATTCAAAACAGGCTGATTCTGCGAGGCTAAATATACACATTGCAGAGGGGATGCAGGCAGGTTTTTTTTTTGTACTTTTGATTCACCTTACGGATCGGCTCGAGTAAAGTCACATGGCAGCGCAGAGAATAAGGACGTGTTCTTGACACAAAAAAGATGCTGGTCCCAGGAGAGAGTCTTCATTTGAGAAAAGCACATAACCTGATTTGCTTCAGCCGTATGAAATACCAGATATATACGTATAAAAAACTAGGCGCTGTACGGTATGTGGCTCGCTCTTGATAACGGCAAGTGCAATAAAACAAATGAAATCATTAGTTTCACTATTGCCCCAGTTACCATGTGTTATATACACTAAGGAAGAAGTCTGCAGGGTGTTAGGCGTTAATGAAGGAAACGTTTAGATCGCTCTTGGAGTAATTTATAAAAAGCGCACAGTTACACTCAAACGCTTTGTCCTGTGTCTTGCTCTCGCTTGCTCCCCATATCGCTTTGTTATTGTTCATTAAAATGACCTCCCGAGGCCCCGTTGTGCTAACAGCATAGTTATGAGAAGATGGGGAAGAGACAGACGGGGCGGCTGCAGCGTGTCGCGCCCTGTGCATAACCAGCCTAATTATGTGCGTACGATAGGATCCATTAGTACCTGGATAAGTGGGAGACTACAGGGCGCGCGGCCCATCTGTGTGCAAATTGCAAACGTATCAGGTGTCACCACCACAACTGTATAATTGAATTAGGAAGCAAAGAAACGAGCAAATGCCACCAACAGGGAACTGCTTATACTAGGGACATGGCGGAGTTATCGGAGCCTGGGGTCTTGCCTGCTTACAATATTACTATCTATCTATTTATTTCCATTTTTTTAAAGCTGGACCTTTCATTCCCACTTCAAATGAGAGGCACAGACCTTAAAGCAAAGTTTCTCACAGCTAAAGCATGTCTACCTCCCACCAACTAAGCACGGAAGAGCAAGGCAGCGTAGGTGCGCTGAATCTCATTAAATTGCATGCCTGCAGCAGTTCGGGCCAGAGTATTGGAAATAAGCCTAGCTGAACAATGCCGTTGCTAAGCACACAGCTACCGGGCCCCGAGCCTGCGGACAGCTGTAACATCAACATTTCCCTCTTTTGTAAAACTGACACAGAATATTTCATCTGGATATTTCTGGGTAATTCTGCGATACATACAGTACCCTGTCAACTGTTTACTACATACGTTATTTTATTCGTCCTGAAGATTTCTTTGGTTAATTAAATGACATAGAAAAAAGTAGCGAAATCACAAGTATCACTGGACGACCTTACATTTATTTTACCACATGGCTATGACAGACTTTTCAATGGACAGAAAGGACGAGAGACCACTTTGTAGCATACACTGCCCCGGCACAAGTTCAAAAATCTAACAAAACATGTTCAGCTTAAATCCTACACGTGAATAATTTTAAATATGACACATCTACACAGATGTATACTCAACTAAACCAGTCCTGGACAAATACCTTGCTTAATCAGAATCACTTTTTTTCCCCAAGTAAAGAATTTGCTCTTTGAACCACACAGACATGAAAATTGCTTAATTAAAGGGGAAATATAGCATTAAAAACTAGAATTCCTGAATGATTGTGCAGCAAACAGTGTGTAACAAGATGTGCAGTACACGTGCATAACATAATGTGCTATGAATTGCAATTTCACACTGTGGTTGAAGTAAGGTGTCCTTAGTTTGTCTGGCGGTATAGAACATTACTGTTCAGGCACTCAGTTACAGTATGTATGTTACTGAGGGGGAGATCCGTACATCAGGGCTGTAGTATTCCAGTTCTTAGTTTGTCTGGCGGTATAGCACATTACTGTTCCATCACTCAGTTACAGCATGTATGTTACTGCGGGGGAGATCCGTACATCAGGGCTGTAGTATTCCAGTCCTTAGCCTGTCTGGTGGTATAGCACATTACTGTTCAGTCAGTTGCAGTATGTATCTTTATCCATGCATACAAGGTTGCGGCATTGTGGCTGCGATATACGCATACGCATCGCAAGTTCTGACTATATTTGCGCACGTAGATAACGTTTTTTTCTGGAGTACTTAAGATCACGTCCACCAGGGGGCAGTGCGAGAAATCCGTCTTGGTCGGCTCCTTCGTTTCCGGTCTCGCGTGTTTGTATGAGGTTGTGACATGAAATGATGTGGAATCGTTGCCTCCACAACAAGGTGCTAATATTGTAATACAGTTGCAGTATTCTCTGTATTCTAACCACTGCTCCACATCGTACTGGTACTTCGCTCTGCCACACATCACTTTACTACCCCATGTTGAATGTTGCATTGTATGTTGTTAGATAACTCGTAGTAGTTACATAATTGGGCTGCACTATACTGGAAAAAAATTGTTTTTATTTTTATAAAGAAAAAATAGTTCAAAATAAATCAATTTCCATCCATGAGTGATTTAAACAGCACAGACGAAATGATCAGTGTTGGCTTAGATAGCGCATGCAGAGCTGTTGCAATAGTAGCGGCAGTAAACTTTAAACTAATGTCAAACACATACTAGATAATCCTGAAAGGGAGCGGCCATTAAAATTGCACAGCTTGCTAAGTTTCGTTTCCTACAGCAATGTAAATGTTCTAGCGAAATGTCAACCACGGGGCAAATTTTATCCCCAAGATTTATAAATAAGAAAACTTTATTAAAAAATAAAGTTGCTTATGAAAGTAAGCAAGTCAGAATTTCAGGTTAGTTTCATTATAGTTTGTACATATGACACTGCTTTCTTAGAAACTTAAATTGCCGTTAAATTCTAAAGACGCTGTACACAGAGGGACACAATAGTGCTCGCAATATTTTCTCTCTTGCCTGTGATAATATACAGCTCTTCCCTCCACTCATTCTTAAATTCAGATGCTATTTTAATACCAACTGTATCGTATATTAACACATTGGCCAGAGACGAAAGGTGACCATACTGCCACCCCAGCTTTTTGGTGGTACTGCACCTCGCGTGCGTATCGCGTTCACTCCACGCGTAGTGTGCGGCTTTTATAAGTGCCCCTGTGATGTGAACCAACAACCTTTCAGCTGTAGGTCCTTTGTTATTTCACTACACATCATATCCCTTTTAATATTGTGCTACTATGTGTATGGTTTAATTAAGAAAACAACAATGACAAAAGTGTAGAATCCACACAAAAAACACAAAACTTCCCATAAGTTATTAAATGATTCAGAGAAGACTTTAAACCTTTAATTTGATCAGATGCTAAATTCCAGCATTTAAGCAAATATTCACCTTCTGGGTGCATATACCAGATTGGGATATTGTTAGGGGGTGGGGGCGGGGTGCTGGCTCAGAATCAATGACATTGGAAGTCAGTGACATGCATATATCACGGCTTTGTTCTGTTGTGGATCTTTGTCCCTGATCTATAGGGAGAGTAAATGGACGTCCCTCTAACAAGGTGACTTGGAAACAATTCCAGGCTTCTGTGTCCTGAAAATTGAATTGAGCAGAAGAAAAAAAAGGCATCTGGCTTGACAGGTAGCAGGTCACAAGGCAATTAAGGACATGTATAACCTGAAGGTTGTTGGTTCCATTCCCAGAGAAGCCCGTCTGCACTGCCCTTGAGCTAGGAAAGTGAAGTATATGTTCTTAAGAAATATACAACAGACAAGTGGGTGAAAATTGTCATCTTAGCAATTAAAGCATAAGAACTGAAGCTGGACACTTCAGTAAGCACCATAGGTTAAACAGCTAGAAGCCCTGTTTAATGTATTCCATCTCTTTACATCACTGAGGTAGAGAGGGCTTTGCGTTGTTATCTGTATTAATTAAACTACAAGATTCAATTTTGGTGGGTTCTGTTCAATAGCAAAGAAGAGTTTGATATTGGTGGCATCACACAACTTAATAATAACAATGTAAAGGTCTATTTTGTTATACGGATGGATGAAGCCAAATTAAATATTGGGAGGTACATGCCCCCCCCCATCCCCCCATCCTGTCTAGTTCTTACACCCCTGTTTGTGTTAATCCGACCTCAAAAGTTTCCACACATGCAAAGAAACAGTAGCCATAAATTGGGCAGTGAAAAAGACATAAGGTACAGACTGAAATAGATACAATATAGATCAAAAAAAGTCCTGGAATGTGGCCTATTGTTAAGCCACTGAAGCAGAAAGTCTTTGAACACGGCCACACATCCTGGATTTGCACTGGGTGATTATAACTGTAATTGCCTCATTTAAGGGGGAACATTTCAGGTGTTTGTATTCCCAGCCAGTGCTGGCAGAATTTCAGTTCTGCCCGCTACTAATAATATTGAACATAGCAAACAAATGTCTGAAATACAACCCTGTTTCCAAAAAAGTTGGGGTGCTGTATAAAATGTAAATAAAAACAGGACACAGTGATTTGCAAATAATATAAAGCCATATTTAATTGAAAATAGAACAAAGACAACATATCAGTTTTTGAAACTGAGAAATGTTATTGCTTGTGTTGACAAAAATATACTCAATTTGAATTTGATGCCAGCAACACATTTCAGAAAGTTGGGACGGGGCAACAAAAGACTGGAAAAGTTGTGTAACGCTAAAAGAAAACACCTGGCTGAATATCTCACAACTAATTAGATTAATTGGCAACAGGTCAGTAAGATGTTTGGTAATAAAAAGAGCCTCCCGGAGAGGCAGAGTCTCTGTGCAGATGGGGGGAGGGTCACCACTCTGTGAAAGACTGCGTGGGCAAATAGTGCAACAATTTAAGAATAATGTTCCTCAGTGTAATATTACAAAGAATTAGGGAATTTCATCATCTACGATACATAATATCATTAAAATATTCAGAGAATCCGGAGAAATCTCTGTATGCAAGGGACAAGGCCGAAAACCAATATTGGATAGCCGTGATCTTCGGGTCCTCATGCAGCACTGCATTAAAACACACACAATTCTACAGTGGAAATCACTGCATGGGCTCCGGAACACTCCCGAAAACCACTGTCTGTGAACACAGATTGTCACTGCATCCACAAATGCAGGATGAAACTCCACCATGCAAAGAAGAAACCAGATCTAAACAGGATCCAGAAACGCCGCCAACTTCTCTGGGCCTGAGCGCATTTCAGAATCACTGAGGCAAAGTAGAAAACTGTCCTGTGGTCTGACAAATCCATATTTTAAATTCTTTTTGGAACTCATGGACGCTGCATCCTCCAGGCTAAAGAGGAGAGGGACCATCCAGCTTGTTATCAGTGGACAGTTTAAAAGCTGGCACCTGTAGTGGTATCATGGGGGTGCATTAGTACCCGTGGCTTGGGTAGCTTGCACATCCGGGAAGGCACCATTAATGCTGAACAATATATACAGGTTTTGGAGCAACATATGCTGCCATCCAAAGGTGTTTTTCAGAGAAGGCCTTGTACATTTCAGCAGACAATGCCAAACCATGTTCTGCACGTATTACAACAGCATGGCTCCATAGCAGAAGAGTCCGGGTGCTAGACTGGCCTGCCTGCAGTCCAGATCTGTCACCCACTGAAAACATTTGGCACGTCATGAAACGAAAAATACCACAAAGGGGACCCCGATCTGCTGAGCAGTTGAAACCCTATATTAGGCAAGAAGGGGACAGTATTTCACTTTCAAAACTCCAGCAGCTGGTCTCCTGAGATCCCAAACGTTTACAGAGCTTTAAAAGGGGAGGTGATGCAGCACAGCAGTAAACATGCCCCCGTCCCAACTTTTTTGAAACATGTTGCTGGCATCAAATTCAAATTGAACATATATCTGTCATAAAACAATAACATTTCTAAGTTTAAACATTTAATGTGTTGTCTTTGTTTAACTTTTGTTTAAATATGGGTTTATATGATTTGTAAATCACTGAATTCTGTTTTTATTCACATTTTACACAGCGTCCCAACTTTTTTGGAAATGGGGTTATAGTTAAAAAGTAGTTCTAAGTTCAGTTGAGAGCCATCATTCCATCATCTGCTTAGTGAGTACAGCACGGTGGTTAGCATTTAGCATGGCGTAGGGCACATGGCAGTGGATGACATTTATTGAGATGATTTTTTTTTTAACTAGTCCATGGTCCACACTATTTTCCCACTAACAGCTTTTCCACAGGTAACCAATGCACCTAGTTTGGACGCTTAGTTGGAGTCCCATGCCTTACCTAAGGTGAGTGAGAAACTGCTGTATGTTTTTTTAAAATCCACTAGACCTCTGTGTATGAATTTCATGTGAAAAGGTGGTCATTTACCAACAGAAAATCACTATAAATATCTGTAAGTCTATGGAACTCTTTAGTCTATAGCAGGGGTCACCAACCTTTTTGAAACTGAGAGCTACTTCAGGGGTACTGAGCCATACGAAGGGCTACCAGTTTGATACACTCTTCTTAAATAACACATCTGCTCTGTTTACCTTTAGTTATATAATATTATTAATGATTAATGATACTCATCTATGTGACGACACTGATCACGTTTATGATTTTATCATATCAACAAGATTAACTAAATTTTAGATGCTGCTCACTGGTGAGTTGTGCTATTTTTTGAAAAGGTCCGCGGGCGACTCATGTAGTCCTTGGGGGCGTCCTGGTGCCCGCAGGCACCATGTTGGTGACCCCTGGTCTATGGGGTCTTTATCCTTTCTTGCTTTAACATATAACAATAGTCGATTATTAGATGTACACTGTGAGCAAATAGCCTACGCTAATATGAGTACTAAAAAACACCCCCCTCAGAACGACACCAACCAATTTGATTTAGAAAAGATGATGGGAAAATCTAGATTTTCCTGCCATATTTTGCTCTAAAAGCTGAACTGAAGGTGAAAAATTATGTTCAATTTCCACAGCTCACCCAAGGAAGAAAGTACCTTTGGACTGCATACCAATATATATAATCCCATAGTTTGAGCATGAGTTTGCAGTTTCAGCAGCCTACCATTGGACAGTACAGGGTGTTACAGACGCTGGGCTGTCCCGCATCTCTCTGATAGGATGTCAGTAACAATGGCCAAGCTTCCGAGATAAACAAGACATAACCCATCCGCCCATCCATCTTATCATCCAGTACAGGATCCCAGGCAAAGAGAATATAAGCAACCTCGAAATGTATCTTTCATCTATTAATTACAGATGATTAAAGGCTTTTTTCTTTTTGAAAATATATGTTTTTTACCGTTAGCTACATTTATGACAATTCTGTTCAAAAATAAGATCTATGTAATCACTGTAGTATACTTGTCAGAAAGGAACAGTCCATCATCAAAACAGGACTGTTGCTAGTTTAGTGGCAATTTACATAAATGAGTAATTAAAACTGAATTGTTTTTTTCTTTTTCAAAGGTAACTTTTCTGTTTTTTTGTGAAATGGCTGAAGAAGGCCTATGGCGAATTTTCTGATGTGTTTATGTTAAGCCAAGGTTTCTGTTTTATTAACTTTATCGTTACTGTGCATATGCACAATGAAATGAGGCAGCAGGCTCCCTTAGTGCAAGCGTCACACACAGAAACAGCAATGAAACTGAAAATGAAGATACGCAGAACAGAATAAGTAATAAGGCTCATACATACACATACATGCGTATTCATATGTGTGCCTGGACACTAGGGCTGTCACTTTGATCAAAAATCAAGTTTGATTGAATTTTACATGTAACACAATTCGTTACATGAATATATTCAAGTACTTGTGAACTCCACACCCCCCCCCCAAAAAAAAAAAACGCAACACAGAAAGATTCTTTTCAGTATTTTATAACTGTCCGTTCAACGTCACATTTGTACGGAACCCCCAAGGCGTCAGGGTTAGGGTGAGGGCCCCCCGCAATAGGTTTGCGTTACCAATTATGACTGTGTCTGTTAAAAGTACGTAACATAGAATTATTGGTCTAATAAGTATAAACCTAAACGATACAGACACGTCCAGTTAAGATTGGTTTAAGCATTAAACTAAACTAAATTAAGAAGAACAACTGGGCTATTGAACGTGAAGTGCACAGACAGTGAAATATTAATTAAAATTCGCCCGTAAAGAAATACAGAAAGCCAAGGGGCGTTGCCTGGTTTTGTTGAAAGATATTACAGTAGGAAACCTGAATGTAAAGCTAACTTCCCTGCAGTGTCATAGTTAAGGTTTAAATCCGAACGGTAAAATTAGCTTTATACACTTTTTCCTCCTGTAATATTTTCCACTGCTTGTAGTACATTTCAGTGCTTCTGTGTGCACTTCATGTTCAACAGCCCCACTGTCTTGCTTAAAGTGAATGGACACAGTGCAATTATTAATAAAAACGTATAAAGACACATAATATTAAAGTTGCATGGTGTACATTTTCCTCCATAGTTTAAAGCTTATCCATTATTATTCCGTCACGATGCAGCAAATATCGAGTGGGCAAATGCAGTGGGATCGCGAAACTATTGCAAAATAATATTCCCCCCCTGACCTTTTAGGGGCTCCGTAGACGGCAGGCAGCAAAATGACACGAAGCAACCTAACGCGCTTACAGGCTACAGCACAGCCATCGCTAGGTCCGGTCACTCCGGGAGTATTTTAGTCCCGATGCCAGTCTTCCTCCAAAAAAAAAAGTCAAGCCCCAGGAAGACTTGACTTAGCCCCTGATCTTCATCAATAGCTAGAAACGCTCTGGGCTACAGTGACACTTTAAAAGGCGAATGGGTTAATTATAGTTCAAATATGAATTCTTCACATCATGATCGAACGAATGTTCAAATATCGTTTAAAAAGTGACAGCCCTACTGGGCACACTTCCTTTTACTGCATTTGTCTCTATTTGATTTTCCAATTTTACAGCAGTCCTGAAGGAGTTCTGGGCACCAGTTGGCTTCCTTGCTCTTACTCCTTGATCCAAACCAGCTCTATAGGGTTTATGCTGGGTGATTGTGGGGGCCAGGTCATCTGTCACAGCTCTCCATCTCTTTCCCTCTTCACAGGAGAATACTTACTACATAACCTCGAGGTGTACTTAGGGCCGTTATCTTGTTGAAAACCAAATAATTTTCAGGAGGTGTCTCCAGATTTTGACTGGTACTGAATACAGTGTATACACTGATGAGCCAAAACATTATGACCACCTCCATGTGCAGCGAATAATGTTGACTATCTCATAAAGATGGTGCATGTCAAGGTCTGGGATATATTAGAGTAAGCTAACATTCGGTACTCGCAGTCAACATGGGCAGGGATAAAGATCTGAGTGACTATGACCAGGGCTAAATCATTTTAGTCAGACGACTTGGTCAGAGCATCTCCGAAACAGCAAGGTTTGTGGGGCACTAATGGTCCGCCGTGGCGAGTACTTGCTGAGAGCGGTCTGAGGTGGGAAAAACTATGCATTGCCAACAGGGACATTGTTTACTATTAATTTTGATTTCATTACACATGAAAAGTACAAATGGAAACTAGCTGGGGACCATTTTATGTCAGAAAAAATAAAGTGCTTATTTATACAAATGGTGATAGGAATTTGGGATATTCTTTCTAGCGGTGTAGTGAGTGCACAGGTTTTCTAATTATTCGCACTAAGTATTATTTTACAAACACCAAAATACTAAACATCCGCGCAAGCAAGTTTTGTGATATTCTTAATTCTTGTTTCTGCACATCTACGCCAGTCCAATTCAAGTCCAATTCAAGTCCAATTCAGTATTCGCTTTGATTCACCTAAGAGCCAATGGGAAAAGCAGAGTAACCCACACAGGAGCTGACTGTCCAGCAAAGGAAACTCGTACAGATTTATACAGATGCTGATTTACAGGCCTTTTCCGTCCATCCATCTAAGGAGCCGTTCTGGTTCATCACACCACCTTTCAGTCTTACACAGCAGCAGAGGGCACTTATACAGATGCCAATACAAATAGCGTTTCTGTCCATCCTCCTGAGGAGCAACGCCAGTTCATCGCACCACCTTAAAGTTTCAGTTAAGTGGCTGAGAATCTGCCTTACTTAGGAAGATTTCTAAAAATTGAGCTTTTGTAAGATGCTCCATTATATGCTTCAAGACCATTGCTGTGAAAGATTATTTTTTGAAGAATGGGTGTTGTTTTCAATTCGATGCACCTACAGCTTATAACTCCATACTCAAGTTAGAGTACCATGCTGTCTCAGACCCGAAAAAGCGAAATGCAACTGACACAGCAACAGTAATATTTTACCAAAGCAAAGGCTGAGGACTCAGCTTAAGGGAGCAACTCTGACTGCTGTCCTGGAATCTCAACTTGTCACCTGTACCCACAGCACTGCTTCTGTACCCGCCGCACCCCCTCCTCGCCGTTACCCTGCATGGTCTACAAAGACTATTGTTCCATTCTGTAGTTGCTAAAATTGGTCACTTTTTGCCAACCTGATTCATGCCATGAGTTGGGCAGTTCCTTTCCTGAACAATATTGCCCCCATGTTGTTTCATACTGCTTGCAACTTTTTAAATCAACAGTCTTTGCTTCACGCATTGTTATTAATGTAGCAGTATTTTTTGCATCATAGTCTGTGTGGACACCTTTCACTGTCACTAACTGTAACACGCTTCTCGCTGCATATGTCCAGCTGTACTTTATTGCTTTTCTTTATGGAAACAGATTTCAGCAAGTTACATTATGATTAAATGTAGAATTCAAGGGAATCGGGAAAACAAAACATTAAAATCAGAAGCCTTTTGAGCACTCATTTTGTCTACAGGACTAAATTCTATTATATTTAGCAAAGCTACCAATTCACAGAAATTATATATTTATATATATATATATATATATATATATATACATATAGTTATGCTGGCCTATATTACTACAGATTTTCTTTGGCAATTATTAAAGGCCGCTGAAAGTTCATCTAACTTTAACACGCACAACATAAATACAACTCGACTCGCATAATTAAGCCTTATGCTGTCAGACACAAGTTATGTTCGAGGGACTGAAATGTGTCTTGTGCTCTACAAAGTTGTATTAAAAGTTTTACGTTTGAAAACAGCAAATCCATCCTTACATTGAAAATATTTCAAGACATTGTTAAACTGAACTGAAACACCCCGTATTTTAGTTCTTTTTTTTATTTGATTGATTTCTCTCTAGTGGATGAAAAAACCGTGGGGATTCAGAGTGGAATCTAGGTTACAGTAGGTATTATTATAGAACCAGATTGTACCGTCTTACTGTAAATTTAGAACCAACCCTGAGCGTAATTTCAAATATCGATCAATGTTTAATGTTAAACAACAAACATGCATAATGGACTGAAATGGCAGTATTTCGTTACATGAAAAGATGACCTGAAATGCGACCGCTACTTTATGATCAAAGCTGCAGTATGAAAACATATTACCACAGTAAATTATACTGCCTTTGCAGAACCCTGACAGCTTAAACGCGACATTTGCTCAGAACGCTTTACACATAAACATTCACTTCGATCACACGTAAATCCTGCCAAAAACAATTTAAAGTTCCAAGCCAGATTAAAGAAAAGAGACCCGCATGCAACGGTATTTCACACTACCTGGTTAATTTGTTCCGTTGGACCGATAGGAGCAATAGCACGGCCAGAACTGATGTGATTATTTCCATTTCTAAAGCTTTACAAAGTTCTCCAGAACTGAATGGCAATCGATCAGGAGGTCAGGGCAGCAGCCTGGCTAGCACGCCTTCCCTGCGAAGCGCGGTGCTGGAGAGCGGAGCGCGCTTCGGCCACCCATGTTCAGCGCTGGTCCCGGCGCGGCGCGCGCGATCCTCTCCCGGTGAACTCGGCTGTAACGGAGTTGACTGGTGCAGTAAAGCTCCGTTCACACGCACACACACACACACACACGCACACACACCCAAACACGCAGCACAGACCGCTCGTCAGAGTAAGAGAAATCAGCTTTCGGTGTGTCGCCTGCAGTAACCCATAAGCGTGACAATGACAGTAAGGGATGTCTTCACACGATGTTTAAAAATAAATAATTCGGTGCATTTTTGCAAATAGAACACAACAGCATAGTGGCAGAATTAGTATTATTAATATTTTATATATTTTTTAATGTCTTACAAGGTTCTGGAATATTTCTAACCAACCTTTGTGAGGCACTAACACAAGTTTGACTGATCCACTGCTCTATTTATTATATAATCATTGACAGCAAATATCTTTCATAGCTTCAAATAAATGAACTTCACTAAAATTCAAATTTCTGCTTTCAAGTGGAAGATTAAACGGCGGCAGTGCGTTGTTTGGGTAGCCTGTATTCTGAATGCACACCCACAGGCAATACCACTATTGTTTCTTGCGATTCATTTACTGATCGGAGTATCCAAGGCGACTAACATCACTTGTCGTTTTTCTCTTTAGTCCATTAGCTGGGTAATTTGAGTTAACTACCTCACTATGAGATGAGATAGTCACCCTTCCGCCACAATTTCAGCTTCTTAAACACCGGATTCACGATCATCCTGTGTGTCCGGGGCTAAATTGGATTCAAATGGCTGAGCAGGGTTTGTTATTCAATCACTAGATCACCTTCATACGCCGTCCAAAGCGTTAAAGGAAATTTCAAGCGATTAATGCGCGTTTTCTCCCGTTGTCCACGTTATCGGATTGACTGACCTCTCCGTTTAGTAGTACATGTTTTTATAAAATGCAATTTACACCACTTGTAATTTTTTTGTATTAATTCATAGGTTAATAGGAAACTGAGTTTTCAATAATGCAACACTGGGATTTTCCTGCAATTTAAGTATAAATTGTCCATTATGCCAGGTTTATCTTAGTATTCTACATGTCAGTCTAGAAGTACTTGCCAAATAATAATACTCATCTCCTTTCCTAGGAATTTTCACCACAGATTATAATATAATCACTCTCTGACATCGCTTAGCTGTAGCAAGATTGCACATACATTCAACATAGTTTGATATTAAGCACATATAGGTGACTTGTGTGAATCACAGCTCATTCTCACAAGATATATGAATATCTTGTTCTCCAAAAAAAGGTATTAAGTTCAGTTTTGAGAGATATTTTTGCTTTCGGCTTTGCTTGATTAGGGACACTGAACTAGTACACATGCTGGATGCAGAATGAGGAATACAGCAGGGCAGAAACCCAAATTTAGGCCGTTCGTAATTGTGCTGTTTTCTCAGGTACATATTACCAGGCAACTCTTTGCATTTTCTTGTTCAGCATAATAACAGCATTTCACACACTAATGTATAGACTTTTTGTTTTTATTCCTTCACAACAATTTTACAAGTATTTTTCACACTGAACACCTTTGAACTTCTGTTTTTTTTGGGGGGGGGGGGGTACGTTATCTGTTCTAATGCATGAACTTCATGTGTGAAATATATTCATTGTATAGTGAGAAACCCTGCTGTTTATAGCTGTAAAGTGGGGTAGCTGCTGGCTTTGGTTGTCAGTTATGTTTTGAACAATAATCTCGAGTGACACAGACAGCAGTGTAGAGATGCTGAGCACCAGCACTAAAAAATCAGTTTGTTTCTGCTGGAATACAGCAACATTCATATACAGCATGTATGAAATTAAAAGAAAATGCTCCTTCTGAAACAAAACTCATAGAAACAAATCACATACAGCACTGTGCGAAAGTCTTATGCTGTCAAAGGAAATGTTTAAAGCTATTTATCTGGGTAGCGTAATCTGATTGCATAATTGCTCAGAAAAAAATTACAATTTCACATTAGAAACATACAAATGAACAGTAAGAATAGAAAAGTACCTCAGATTTCTTCCGTTACTGATAGTACCAAAAAGTTACTGATATCTTGCTGGATGGCTAGATGAACACCATTTCCAAAACATCTCCTTAGTGGCACTCCAGTCATTCCAAGTATTTGTTAAATATCACCACCAGTTTACTTACCTAATTAAATTTATTATCTGAATAACTTAATGAGGCATTTTTCAGCCAAACATGGCATGCAAGTGGTCAAGTCAACAAATACAGTACTTGGGTATATTTGGATGGTCACTGTAATACTGGGGTGACCTTTGGAGAGGTTTTGAAATGGCTAAAGTAACGCAATTTGACAGACAAAAAATCACACCAAATGTAAACCATAATTTAAACATAATTTTCTTTGGCAGAATAAGACTTGTGCACCATAATATAACTGACCACAGTTGTGCCATATCCTAATTTGTATTACATTACACACAACACACACATACAAAACATCTACATATGGTGCAAGCTGTAATTAAAACACACATCTACTGAAATGCTAAAACAGAATTTCTAAGTACAGAATTATGAGAAAAACACTTAACCATTCTAGCAAGTGCAAGATAGGTCGACTTTATTTATGAAAGCCACTGCTCGATAAATTGCATTGCAGTTGGAGAGTAATGTATCATTCGGAATGGAATAGTTGTTCTCAACAAGCCAGCTTTAACAGACACTACTGTGTGTTTGCACCATCTAAAAGACCCTGTGTAGGTTGAGCAAATGGATAGATGGATGGATGGATAGATAGATGGATGGATCACATAGTGAGAGAACTTCAAACATGTAGTTAAAACAATGATGTATATACACTCACCTAAAGGATTATTAGGAACACCATACTAATACGGTGTTTGACCCCCTTTCGCCTTCAGAACTG
>JAAGVU020000103.1:510745-521822 GCA_011763525.2 Mormyrus iriodes | reverse complement strand
TACGTCAGACACATGGTCAATTTCTTGTTTAGAATTTTATTGAAAGCTGAGCTTACATATGTCTTCAAGTTAATGCAGGCAACTGATGAAATAAAGGAAACACATACTGATTGTGTTTAAGATAGTTTTAAAAATTCCATTCTATCATCCCATTATGCAACGACGTCATCTATGTACTCCTCAACAATGATGTCCCTACACTTTTTCAAGATGCAAAGCAAAGTAGGCAAGCAAATACTGAACAGTTGACTGTAAATTACGAAATGTAAGAATGGGCATTTTCATCACGTATAGTCCTTTGCAAACTTTTACAGGCTGCAGTGCACATTATTATTCTTATTATAAAAATGCACTTTTATGCGTGAATTGGGGCTAAGACTGCAGGTTTACCAAGACATATCACTTGATCAAATGAGTCACCCGTCACCCTTTTCTCAGCAGACACGTACACATGTGGCACTCGCCAAAAGAAGCCAGCAGGCCTGGAAAGCTTGTTTCCCCTTGTGAAGGGTCCTGGCAGCCCTGCAATGGTTTGGAGTACATTTTCCTGGCATGGGTTAGGTCCACTCAACCGCTTACAGGGCAGCTTAAAAGCCAAGCCATTCTGAGAGGTGACATGCATCCGGTGCTGAAGAATTTCTGTCCTGATAGAAGAGGAATCTTCCGGAATGTCATCTTCCACAGGGTGCAAGCGGTCACTGAATGGTTTGATGAGCATGGAAACAGCATAAACCGTATGCTATGGGTGGCTCAGCCAACGGATCTCAATCCAACTGAGCACTTCTGGAGAATTCTGGAGCAATTTCTGAAACAGCATTTTTCACCACTGTCAACAAAACACCAATTAGTGGAATATCTTGTAGAAAATTTTAATTTGATCTTGTTAGGATATTTTTGGATGCTTGTAGAAACTATGCAAAGATGCACTGAAGCTTATGATGACCCAACACCCCATTATGACATTTTAATTAAGTTTACTTTATTTTGTTTATCTAAAAAATATACATTTGTACCATTATAGACACCTTTCTCTTGGAAATGTGCAGTAATGCACAGAATAGTATTGTGTGCAAGGCCTCTGGTGGTTTATAGTAGATTAAAATAATTAAATATAATTTCACATTTTTGTTTTTAAATGTTATGGGTTTTTTTGACTGTCATCTAAATGGCTTCATTAAGAACGTTTGTTGGCTAAATAATGTAAAATGTAATTAATTTATTGAAATATCACTCTAAATTTGATTCAAAGCTGATGGCACTGAAGAGGAGACCTTTGGGGACCCAGATGAATTACTTCCAGCGCTTGCAGATGAACTGGCGGAATCGGATTCTTCCACAAGTCGGTTTGTGTCGTGCATCAGTAAGGGGATTTCGGGGGTTTTAGAATACTAACATATGGGCTGGTAATTGCTGTTCTTTCTAACGAAAGCAGCTTTTTCATTTGCTTTTCTACACTGGAATTTGTCATCGGCAGATCGAGGGTTGCAGAATTAAGTTAAGAGTGCAGATGACTACCAGTTTAGCCAAGTGTGTGATGTTGTGAATAATTGTGTCTTTAGCAGAGATGTGATGGATGCTGTTTGAGGCACAGAATGAGGGTGATAATTCAGTCTAACTGCTGAAGCTCACCCAGATTTGATTTTTGTTCCTTACGTAACTCGTTGAGGTGTTGCAGAAGCGTGCACGGGGAAATCAGCAGCATCGCTCGGCTCATGTCCACCTCTTTTGTTGTATAAGGGAGGGGAGCGCCTCTGCCTCCTCGACCAGGGACCGGCACGTCGAGAGGAGCTATGCAGAGCGAGCGCGGATGTTCAAGCTGCGACGGAACCTGGACCAGCTGGACTCCCTCTGCAGGCAGAACCAGCATGAGGTCCAGATAGTCAGGTCCGGGGCCTGCTGATGATTAGCCTCTCCCCTGCAACGCAGCCCCCTTCAGCCCCCTTCAGCCAATGCTTACCCCACATCCACTTTGAACAGAGGGACATTTTCCACATCACCTAATTTGGCTATTTAAATCCCTCCTTAGCGCTAAAAATGTTAGCATGACACAACTTATTTCAGCTTATTCACCCCTTTATTCTTAACATGCTATCAGAATCTAATGAGCTGTTATGCAGCACTGAGCCGAAAGCAAAGTGTTTGGCGTTGTTACCAGCAACAAATTAGTAAGCTGCAATGTATTATGGGAGCATGTAAATACACTTCATTGAAGTATGGCTATATTTGGACCATTTGATGTGTTTTTCCTAAAATGGCTTTTCCATGGACAGCGGGATTTAGTATATAATAACAGTATATCGAAATCATTACCTAGCAATACAGCGGCTTAAAATATCTGGGGGGGGGGGGCGCGGCTGACACACTGGCTTCAGGAATGACAGGAATTATTCCTCCCAGCTTTTTGCAGCCTGTGAGCAGATTGCTGTGTTGCAGCTCATTAGATGGCGAAGGGGGCGCGCAGTGGGCTGCCGGGAGCTGATAGATGACTGTGGACAGAGGATCTGCGTGAGCACGATTGGCATCTTTCTCGGTCCGCTGCACCTTTGGCTCTCCCTGGCTGTTACAGTGGGGCGTGCTGTATGGAGAAGCCGAAATCGCAAAGCTTTTCTCCCCCAGTCAGCGTCTCTGTATCCCTGGAAAATGTTATTTTAAGTTGCCCGCGATAATGTGCTCCGTCACGGCCGTACTGGGTGGTATCACGGAAAGGCAATGACCTGAACACAGAATTGCATTCCTTGTGGGGTTTCTCTGAAGTTTCCCTGTTCTTCCGGAAGACCTATAGACTTGTGCGTAGTGTTTAGTGAAGTTTAAATTCCTCACCGTTTTTGATATTTTTCTTATATATTTTGGTCCATCCATCCATTTTCTGTATCTGCTTGTCCTGCTCGGGGGTCACGGGAATATATTTATATGTATTCTTAGATATTGATCATCTTCACAGTAACATGAAAGATATGGTGTCCCAGGCAGTGTGCTTGAACTCTGGGTGCTGTCTTGCAGGGAGGAGCTGAACTCATGCCAGAGGCACTTAGCTGAGTTGGAGGAGCAGAGGGAGAGAGTGGAGCAGGAGATGAAGCTGTGTGACGGGGGCAGCGACAAGCAGGGCGTGACATCACTAAAGAGGTGTCAAATTGGGGAGTAACATTAGAAACTGGGTAGTCCAGGTCCAGAGAGTAAAAGTCCAGACCAAGATTTTGTTTCAACCAGCAAGTTGAGTACTCTGTGACTGTGACTCTTTATACTCAACTGGTTGGTTGAAACAAAATCTTGGTCTGGATTTTTACTCTCTGGACCTGAACAACCCATCTCTGGTAACTTCTTAGGAATGATGTTGGCCACACGTGGAATTTATTTGGCCAAGTGAAAAATCTAACAACAGTACACAGTAACTTAGAGAAGGATTTCTCAAAACTCTGTGGCAACCCTCAAACTGGGTAACGCTTTACTTGAGGGAGCACAAACAATGTACTTAATGTATTAATTAACCGGAAACGAAGTGTTAGTTACATACTGATCCCATGTTCCTTCATAATAATGGTTTATGTATTTCATGCAGTTACTATATTTGTTCATGATTTGTACTTGAGTAATAATTTAGTTACTTTAGTTACTTAGTTACTTGTGCCCCTCAAGTAAAGTGTTACCTCAGATTGTTTTAGGGATGGACTAGCTTAACATAAGTTGTTGATGTGTATGAAGCTCGTTATAATACCCAACAGATTTAAAACTGAATATACTGAGCACCATAGCGACTCTTGAAATTTAAACAAATACTTGGAAATTGAATGTTTCAGGAGAACATATTGTGTTTTGCTTGGTCATTTTGTGTCTGGCCAGTTTTTGGCATGCATCCACACATTTGTTCTGTGAAGAACATATTCTGGCTAACTAATTTTTCTGGCTAACACTAAACCACTCTGTACAAAATTGTTACAAAACACCCAGAGCGGACAAAAATCTCTAAGGATGCCTCAATATGGAATTGAAGAAAGAGGTTTTTATTTAGATAAAACAACAAGTCCTACCAGATTAAACAGGGATATTCAGAATAATTTTAAAGCTCACGTGAATATTATCTAAATATCACATGACAATTTAAATTTAGCTGATAGCACTTTCAGATCTGAGCATACAAGCAAGTTGATAAGTAATAAGGAATTTTAAGAGAAAATCCACCCTGCAGGACCATCAGAGCTCTGAGTCTCTCTTATAGCTTATTAGCTTTATTCCCTTTTTACCAAACATGTCAGTCTTTCATGCCTCCTTTTTAGACCGTTTTATGTGTGTGTACAGGTATGTATGGTTTATGAGGACACCCCTTTCCTGATTTATGGGGTATTTATCCTGGTTTATTGGGTTTATCCCCTTTCCCACTGTTTTATCAACACAAAGCTAACACCAAAAAGTTCCCACCTATAGGGGTGTTCGTTCATTTTTGTTGTACTCATATACATCATAGTTTATTAGGTCAATTTTCATCCATCCAATTTCTATAACCGCTTATCCCATTCGGGGTCGCAGGGGGGTCCAGAGCCTATCCTGGAGGCTGCAGGAATAAGGCAGGGAACAACCCAGGATGGGGTGCTAACCCATCGCAGGGCACACTCACACACCGTTCACACCTACGGGCAATTTGGCAACTCCAGTCAGCCTCAGCATGTTTTTGGACTGTGGGGGGAAATTGGAGTACCCAGAAGAAACCCCACGACAACACAGGGAGAACATGCAAACTCCACACATATGGAACCCTGGCGGAGACTTGAACGCTTATCCCAGAGGTGCTAACCACTGCACCACCGTGCCACCCTGGTCAGTTTTCAAAAACATGAAAAACTTTGTGTGGGGTGTTTTTTTTGGTCATATAAGACTAATTATGCAGTCCAAATTATGAGGACACTAGAAGTGTCCTTGCAGTCCAAGCGTCCTCATAATGCTGGTGAGTATTCAGGTATTTGTCCTCATAAACCATATATACCAAGATATGTGTGTGTGTGTGTGGACACATCTGCTTTTAATGCATTTGTCTCTATTCTAGCTGTTATTCACCTTATAGTAAAAGGCCTCAAGGCAATGAAGTAAAGCATATCAAGTATTGCCAAGAAACTAAGAGAAGTGTCAATGTCTCAAAATTTTTTCAAATTTTAGACTCTTCAGAATAGCCCCCTTTTGCTTCGATGACAGCATTGCTACATTCTTTCAGATGTAGCCACCTGGAATGCTTCTCCGACAGTTTCCACAAGTTCTGGGCACAAGTTGGCTTCCTTGCTCTCACTCTTCAACCCAACTCATCCCATACCAGCTCTACTGGGTTTAGGTCGGGGGATTGTGAGGGCCAGGTCATCTGTCACAGCTCTCCATCTCTTTCCTTCTTCGCAAAATAATGCTTATTACATAACCTTGAGGGGTGTTTAGGGTTGTTACGTTGTTGAGTAATAAATGGTTTTCAATCAGAATATATGTATAAGCACACATACACACACACACACAGGGAAGAGAGTGAATAATACAGGTCCTCTCTGTGGTCTCTCAGGGCATCATTGTTTTGCCTGATGTCCCAGCACCAGCGACTGTGTGCGGAGCTGCGGGTTGGGGATGAGCAAAGGTCGCAGCTCACCAGGGCCCTGCGGGAGCATGAGTGAGTCACACACCAACACCACAAACCTTCTTCCTTCCCAGGCTTCAAAGTTTAAAGCCAAAGTCTCATATGACAGCCCAAAAGCCACAGAAAAGCTCTTCTCTATACAGGAGATGTTGTACATCTCAGAAGGGTGTATAACTGGCATGTTGTTATGAAAATATCCCACTGAAGTGGAATGGAGTATATGCCAAAACATGCTGTCAGAATAATTTACCTATTAATAGCGGATTAAAATGATAAGCTGATTTAAAGGAAGAATGATTCCTTTATTGACATCATTTGGGCAGCAAGTACAGCAAAATTTAATCTTCACATGTCCCATCTTGCTGTCCTATTAGGTACACACACATATACAGGTGAGAGCAAAGCTTGAGGTCATAGTGCAGCTTGGAGTGTAGGTCAGAGTGTAGGTCAACGTGTTCAGAGTGTAAGTCAGAGCGTTCGAGTGTAGGTTAGCATGTTCAGAGTGTAGATCAGAGTGTAGGTCAGCGTGTTCAGAGTGCAGGTCAGAATGTTTAGAGTTCTCAGAGTGTATATCAGAGTGCTTAGAGTGTAGGTCAGAGTGTAAGTCAGAGTGTTTAGAGTGTTCGAGTGTAAGTCAGAGTGTTCAGAGTGTAGGTCAGAGTGTTCGAGCGTAGGTCAGAGTGTTCAGAGTGTAGGTCAGGGTATTCGAGTGTAGGTCAGAGTGTTTAGAGTGCTCAGAGTGTAGGTCAGAGCATTCGAGTGTAGGTCAGCATGTTCAGAGTGTTTAGAGTGTTCAGAGTGTAGGTCAGCCATTTGCCCAGAGCCTCTGGAGTAGTTTGTTGGGTTAAGGGTCAGGCTCATGAGCCCAGTCATAAGGCTATTCTGCCAGCCATGGGACTGTTAGGCTACAGAGACACACACGCCCCATTTATGATATTGATATCATTTATCAGTATTAGCTAGATAACAGGAAGTCATTGACGATTAATGACTCTTAAAAACTGTGTTTTTGTATGTATGAATTGTTTTATTTAAAAGCTGTTTTATTCATTCTGGAGGTCAAGAAAATGTGAGATTTCTGTTACACTATGAGGCTTCTATAATCAGCAAATCAGGAAGCTGATTTCATACTTTCCAGTTTAACTGTTTCCCTGTGAATCTTTTCAGAATTCACAGAGAAGGATATGTCAGTAGCTGAAAGGATTCAGACTGAGCAGTGCTTGCCTGTGTGTGGCATGCTTGGGCATAGCTCTCTTGAGCGAAGTCAAGCTCACATAGATTTATATTCCCAGGACTGTCTATCTGTGTATGTGGGGCTGTGAGTGTGTGTGCGTGTGTGTGTGCGTGCGTGCGTGTGTGTGTGTGTGTGCGGCTGTGTGTATGGGTAAAAACAATGTTTTTTTCTTACAAAACTATAAAAACAAGGAAGTGAATCTGCCACCTGCACATTGAAGCATTTTGGCATTTCCCTCTTTCTTTTAGCATTGCTGGTTACGTATGTATGGGGTAGAAAAATAACACTGTACAAACTGTACAAAATGCATCATAGCATTACACTTTCCACAGGAGAAATTGGCGTTTAGTATCTAGCTTAATGGTTCATTGACAGGGACAAATATGAGTGCAAACACACACCCCTCTTTCTCAACCAACACTTCCCTGTTGCATATTGGTTTGCATTTAATCGCCTGTTCTTTTCAAATGGCAAAAATGTCCTCCAGAGTTCATTCATGGGTCATCCCACCACAGGGTGGCGCTGTGTCAGGTGGAGGTGGAGCAGAGCCGCCACTCCCACTTGCAGAAGGAGGTGCAGCTGGAGGAGCAGGACTGGCAGGCAAAGCAGGAGGAGAAAGCGGCTCACAGGCTCCAGAAGGAGAGGGAGGCTGTGCGGAGGACCCAGCTCAGGCTCCAAAAGGAGAGACGGTAAAGTGCGCATGTCAGTTAATGTAACAGGTGTGACAAGTCTGTTACGCCGGGGGAACAAAGGATTTCCAAAAGCATAAACAACAACAAGTATAGTTATTTACAGTAAGTAATGAAAGCCTTTGGGAAAGCTGGCCAGGGGTGGTGCAGTGGTCAGCACTGTCACGTCACACCTCTGAAACCAGGGTTCAAGTCTCCGCCATGTGTGTAGAGTTTGCATGTTCTCGTTGTGTCATCGTGGGGTTACCTCTGGGTTCTATGGTCCCCACCCCCCCACAGTCCAAAAGTATGCTGAGGTTAATTGGAGTTACCAAATTGCCCATCTGAGTGTGAGTGTGCCCTGTGATGGGTTGGTGCCCGATCCTGGGTTGTAGCCTCTGGGATAGGCTCCGGACCTGGCGCGACCCTGAATAGGACAAACAGTTACAGAAAATGGATGGATGGAGGGATGGAAACCTGAAGGCCCAAACATAGGACATTCTGAAGGAGCGACATTTATATGGTCACCAGAAATGACCGGGGGGGTGCCACACCCTACTGACATGGGACCAGCAGTGTGGCCATACTGCCAACTCTGTCGTCCGTTTGATCTGACATTATAATCATTGCGATACAGTCACATGACCTTTCACCACGTGCAGATTCATTTAATCTCCACCACTCCGTCTGGGTACTTAACTTCTTTTGCCACTGAGTGGGCAAATATGCATACATGGTGTTATGGTTGTGAAAATGAGTGGATTAAATGTATTTCGACAATTACACACAGGAATTACTGGTAAATTGCCCCAATAAAGACCAGTCCTCTTTAATGCAGTCAGGCATAGTCAGGAGTTTGGTGGTGAAATCCTTTATGGAGTAGTGTAAATTAATGGGTGCGAGGGACTGTGGCCACTAACAGGTTTATCTTTCAGGCCGTATAATGACTGTAAACCCAGACAGATGTATTTTTTATGCATCATAATGGCTGTTAGAAGCAGTCAACAATGGCAGAGATACCCGCTGTTCAATATAGGAGGTGTAATAAGCTATAAACGCTGACAGATGGAGTATAATACAAATTACTAGAGGATGGAGCCTGCATCAGTCTTAGCGTCTGAGTCCCCTCTCCTGGTGTGACATCATCACTGCACCATGTCGGTGGGATTCACTCTAGTTTGTACAGAAGCAGCTCAGTATTACCAAAGCGTCATTGATTTGTTTACTCCCGGACTGTGCATGTGCTGTACTTACATTCAGAACTGATTTCTTTCGCACAGTGATGGGAGAACCATTGTTGTAGCCTCTGATATATCTGGAAAATTGTTTTACAAAATGTCATCCTAGCTTGTTTTGAGCTCTCAGTCATTTATGACAGTCCTGTGGAACACTATGTGGTCAGACCCCGGCCGTTGGGTTGTGACAATAAACGTTCCTCCTGCTATCTGTCTCAGTGGTACGACCACCATGAGCAAGCTATAACCAGCAGTCAGCAAAATTCCGAGTGTCTCTTTCTGTTTTCCCCAGAACAAACCAGCAGGTCATTAAAAAGCATTAAAAATCATTACAGTAAATGGATTTCACGAAAATTAAGGCCTTAAATAGAATCAAAAATCTTTAATTTTGATTCCCACACGCATAAAAAACTTTGAGAGTTTTTAAGGAAAAAATATTACCTATTTATTTAGAATATATATGATTAATATCTTTGATTTGCTGTCACAAAATATGTACATTGGTTTGATGTCTCCTGATTCAGAATGCACCAGTTCTCTTATTTACACAGTTAAAACTATGTAATTTCTATGGCCCTTGAATTTTCCATACACTAAAGGGGCAGTTCACACCAAAACTGAAAAATGATGTGTTTTAGAGCAACTTTAGTGCTATCTATCCGCCGAGGCTGTTCTGCTGGGAGATGCCTAGTTTTGGAGATACCGGCCGTAGAAATGTCGGCTTCTCTCGAATATAATGGGACTGAATGGCATTCTTTCTGTCATGATTAAAGTGCTGAAAAATACATTAGAAATATCCAACAGCAGCGTCTCTTACCAGAAATCATGACCCGGTTATTGAAGATAATCCACAGACTTAGTGAGCAGTTTCATGTAGGAATTATTTTCTTCTACCGAACTGCACGCACCAATCGTATCACTGTGCAGAAGACACCAGCAGGAGCCCCCCTGCCATATCTTCTGCGCAGTGATACAATTAGTGTGTGGAGTTTGGTATCTCCAAAACTAGGCAACTCCCAGAAGAACAGCCTAGGTGGGTAGATAGCACTAAAGCCCCTCTAATACATGTCTGTTTTCAGCTTTGGGGTGAACTTCCCCTTTAAGTTCCAGCCTTTTTAGTTCAGAGTTTCAGTTTTTTCCTTCGCTGTGCAGACTGATAGAATCTGGCATTATATGTGAAGGTCACATGACGGTACAGTTTACACAAACAGACACTTTTTTCAGCTTTTTTCCAGTAAAGGGCTGATTCTTCAGTATGTCTAGCCTTCAAAATCTAGTTAATGGGTACTTGGTTAAATCAGTTTTGAAATATCTGCAAATAAATGTTTACATTTTAAGCTGTCTCATGAGCCATTTCTAATTGCTAATTGATAACTAAAGTGATACAGTTTATTTAAATTATGTAGATTTTGCCAAATATCCCAGATTATCATTATTATGATGGTCAAATTGAATGGCTGCAATTCAGAATTTGGGACATAGCTATTTTATACATTTATTGTGTGTGTATAGTATCTGTGGTTAGACATGGGTCGTGTATGGCATTAAAAATGTTTAAAATGGCATTTAAAAAGGCATTAAAAGCATTAAATTAGATTTGCTGATACTTGCAGGAACCCTGCAAATGTTTTTGCACGGCGAGCAGAGTAGTACTATTAGCATTTGGTAGCTTCACACCCCTTTCTTTTACTGCAGCCGAGCTACGCAGACTGACGTCCACATGAGTGACACCATGACAGCTAGTTCCACCACCACTTTTCTCAGTAATCTTTGGATGTAGGATTGTCATTTGGAAAAATGACAGATGCTTTTTTTATACAAAATAATTAGCATGTTTGTTTGATTATATGCCCTTGGATCTGTGTGGGCAAGTTTGCGTGTTCCCCACTTGTACATGGAAGTCTCCTCCTGAAATCCCACAACATGAAGATGTCCCTTAGTTTCATATCATGTGATTTGATGATTTGATATGTGAGTGTGTGTCTGCCGTATGTTGGCCTGGTATCCTGTCCAGGGTGCCCCGTTTTGTACACTGTATGTCCCGACAATGGCTCCAGATTCATCAACTGGGTAAACATGTCTGCATGGACAATTAGTTACAGTCTTGATATCTGTATTTATGTTTTAATATCTTTATAATTTGCTATGCACTGTGCTACCCCTTCAGAGATTATTTGCTGTGTTATCTGTAATAAAATACAAATGAAATATTTTCCATATAACCAAGGGCGTTGGAAATAGGGGAGACAGGGGGGGCACGTCCCCTCCAATATCAGTAGACCCCCCCCCCAGGAAATAATTAAATAAATTAAAATAATAACAATCTTATCTTTTATTA
>JAAGVU020000103.1:479764-491033 GCA_011763525.2 Mormyrus iriodes | reverse complement strand
AATCATGGCGACCATGACACAGACTAATGTCCCAGCTGCTCGCTCAGCGCTTCTCCCATCACCTTGGACTCCAGAGGCATAAAGGGTGTGACTGGGGAGACCATGACCTGTAGCTTTGAGACCAGGAGTGGAATCAGGGAATATCACCCAGGGGACATGTTGAGAGAATGTTTTGTAATAGGGCCATAGACCCTGGCACTCCAGGAACAGGGATACCTCTGATTGGCTGTAGCCACAAAGCAGCCAACTCACATCAGAAACTGGGAGCAGAGCAGATCATCTGTAAAAAAGACTTAGAATATGATCCTTTTTGTGGCCTGAGGTGCAAAGTCATTTAAAGAGGAGGTATATCTGTGTGTGTGTGTGTGTGTGTGTGTGTGTGTGTGTTGTGTGCGTGTGTGTCTTTAGTCTGGCATCCATGAATTCCCATGATGAAGATCCATTTTTATCACCAGCTACTGCATGTCCTTGCCACAGGGGGAACCATCTGTTGGATCCCCCTGAAACTGGGTCACATTAGTGCTCGGAGTGAAAAAAAAAATAGGACTTGCTATAAAGTGTGTTATTATAAGGCATTTCTGGAGATGAGTGTGCACTGTGCTTACAGGTCAGCTCTCAGTCCCTATCCAACGGGAGACAAGTGACATTCAGAATGAAATCCCTTTTTGCGTAGGGGGGCAGGCATGTGTGCTTGGGCTTCTGTGAAGGACACCCCCATATGAAACTCCTGCTTTACATCCATCTATAACTTGCTGACATTAGACTCTGGGGGAGAAGGCTCTGTCCTCCATCCTTAGCTACATATTTTTCTTATTTCAGCCCAGCTAGCCCTTTAAATTGCTGGGCATAATTCCTGCAGAGTATTCTGCACTGTCTAGCAAGGGATTTATTATAAACATAATAAGAAGTAACTTTTAAGTGGCCGCAGTGCCTCCAGTGACACACACACCCCACTGCACATCACTGGCTAACCTTGCAGAGGACTGCAGGAGGTCCATCTTTTGACTCCTAATTTTACACTCCATTTTTCTACTGGACCCACCTCCTCCCCACTGTCGCCCCTGGCTTTGTCAAAGTGACTTTTAAAATCATATAATATTAACTGCCTTTCAGTTTACCTGAACTGCTGCAACTAACATTAATTCCTTTACTTGCGACGTAAAGTGCTGGGTGTAAGTATTATGAGAACAGCAAATAAAAAAGATTTGCATTCAGCTAGCTCCCCTGGGTGTAAATGCATTTCTGACTGAAAGTTGACAGACATCACAGCCCTTAAAGGTCAGATTTCTCCAGCCATTGTTTTCAGCGCACAGTTAGGCGCTGATGTGTCAAAGTCGATATTTTCAGCTAAATGCTGTTAACGTGTCATTTCAGGGCCAGCACTGTCCTTCGGCTCACCTTTGTCGTGTGTAAAGAGCTAAGAAGCCACATGCAGGTCCTGCCCAAGACAGGCTTCCTCCAGGCCCACTCCAGCTTCCAGGCGCAGCTCAAATTCAAGCCCAGGTGAGTTGCCATAGATACCTCACAAGCTCCTCCCCAATAAGCAGCAGTGAGGTCACTGAATCACCATTGATACCCCACAAGCTTCCCCTGCAGTAAGTAGCAGTGAGGTCACTGAGTCGCCATAGATACCCCACGAACTCCTCCCCAATACGTGGCAGTGAGGTCACTGAGTCACCATAGATACCCCACGAGCTCCTCCCCAATAAGCAGCAGTG
Source organism: Mormyrus iriodes (assembly GCA_011763525.2). Lineage (NCBI taxonomy): Eukaryota > Metazoa > Chordata > Actinopteri > Osteoglossiformes > Mormyridae > Mormyrus > Mormyrus iriodes. The sequence continues at coordinate 489,315 of JAAGVU020000103.1, read as the reverse complement.
AGGTCAATGAGTCACCATAGATACCCCACAAGCTCCTCCCCAATAAGCGGTAGTGAGGTCGCTGAGTCGCCATAGATACCCCACAAGCTCCTCCCCAATAAGCAGCAGTGAGGTCACTGAGTCACCATAGATACACCATGAGCTCCTCCCCAAAAAGCAGCAGTGAGGTCACTGAGTCGCCATAGATACCCCACAAGCTCCTCCCCAATAAGCAGCAGTGAGGTCACTGAATCGCCATAGATACCCCACGAGCTCCTCCCCAATAAGCGGCAGTGAGGTCACCGAGTCGCCATAGATACCCCATGAGCTCCTCCCCAAAGCCAGCCATTTGCAATAAGTAAGCAGTGAGATCACTGAAAAGCCCAGATCATTCTGTGAACTGCACTTATTAACGGAATAATTGAAATATGATGATGGTCCATTAAGTTCAGTGAAGAACTATTAATTCAATATTCTAAAAATGTGTAAGTGTCATTAGTTATCAAAATTTCAAACTGCAGTTTAAATTACATTGTCGGACTCTGGCCTGTAATAGTTGTTTTACAGGGCAGCAGAATGGATTGCCAAAGAAAGGTTTTTAATAGATTTAGGCAAACTGATTAAAACAAGAGTGGCGAGTTATTTTTGGCAGAAATCGCTGGGAGGCCCCAGGGCACGTGTGAGAGGAGTATGCGGAGGGTAGAATACTCACCTACCCAGCCTGTTTGGCAGCCTGGCATATTGGCGCTTAACGAGATTTGCAGAGCGGTGGCAAGGCTTCAAGGGCCAGACGTCAGCGTCGCTTTCCATTGGCTAAGAGCTCAGGTGGGGTGGGGGAGTTGGGGAGAGGCAGGGATGGGGGTCGCAAGCGTGAATGGAAAGTCGATTGGTGGTAAGCTGCTTTGGTGAATCAGACAGCTTTAAAGGGAGGATTAAGCAGGTATTACCGTGGTTTTGTCCTCTCTGCTCCCTTTCGGGTTCCCTGCGCTTCACATCGCCCACCCGATCTGCCCAGACACCCCATGGCCCTCCGTGAGGTCAGGCAGGAAGCTGTTTTTCACGTTCAGAACAGTAATGATGACATATTAGATTATGTTGACTTACATTAGCAGCTAATGAACTTGCTGTTTTTATCGTAAACTTCGGGCTAAGGCTAACCCCAAACATATTGGCAGGGTAAACGCATGAAGGATTTTTATGAAAGATGATATAAAGGCCATTGTATTTGCATTTGCTTACCTGTGCGTTGGACAAAAGCATTCATTAATTGAAAAATGAAATTTTAATTGAAAATTTGAAACAAGAATAGTTATGGCCAGTGTAGTTTGAGTTTTTAATCTACTGCCAGCAAATTGAATTAATATTCATGGATCTGCAAATGAATATAATGCAAATGGTATAAGAGTAAGTCATTATGACTGGCAGTGAGGATGTGATTTAATGTGCCTGAAATCCAGCAGATCCATATGCATGCCTGCAGTAAAACAAAATGCAATCACTCCAACCCCATTCCAATGTAAATCGACAGGTATGACTGGTGACCTGTGCTAGTTATACTAGACTGACTTTATCAATTTTGAAAAGAGGAAAGGTGCCCTTACTCTGACTCATCATTGTGACCCTGTTTAATGCAGCTTTTCAGAGAGCCTTTATCTTTTTGTTAATGCTCTGTAACTCCATCAGTTTGATTGTACTGATCAGTAACAGTCAGACCCCTTCATCCTGCAGGTTATGTTTGCAATTTTTAACTGCATGTGAGTACTTTTTAAGTAAAACTATGTATACACCCCTGCAACCCTGAATAGGACAAGCGGTTACAGAAAATGGATGGATGGATGGATGGATATATATTGTTTTCTGGGTCCTGGCAGGGTACAGTACATAGTTAATCCAGAAAGATCTGCATGTGGTGATGGGGTCGGTCTCTCACTGTATCCTTCTAAATGGTCATGATGTTTACCAAGCCTTGTAAAAGGGATATTAGTGTGGATACACTCCCAGGTTATGCAGCCATTTACCTAGATTATACAGGTGAATATGAACTAAATCACTCAATTTTAACAGCCGCAGTGCTAACTTTATCCAGATCTGATGAGAAGTTATTAACCCTTTGGGCCATTAGTCTCATATTCAGTCTTTTAATGGGGACAAGTGGGAGTGTGAGACTTCACACATGTAGCAGCATGAATTTCAATCTTACGTGAGAAACTTGGCTTTTTTGTGCAGTTATAGGTCTGGAGTTATGAACTTCTGCTTATGGGTTCCTAGAGGACCTACAATTCCAGCAAGGTTAGCACCACTGAAAACAAAATCTGTCAGGTCCTCAAAGTCCCTTCTGATACATATAGTGCAAATTTGATGTTTTATTCAGTTTCTACAGTAAAGGTGAAATGTATTTATCCATGTCAATTCTGTGTATCCTCAGGACTCTGACCAGGATAAGCGTTTGGATGGATGGATGGATGGATGGACAGACAGACGGACGGACGGATTTATGTGTATGAGATGGAGAGTTAGTGTATATTCAACAACTTTTGTATTTCCAACCGCAGGTGACTCTGCGTTCATCTCTACCTTATCCATAGTTTTACGTTGGCCCCATTAAGACGAAAAAGCAAGCTGTGGTCAGACAGCACATCCAGATCCCTGAAAGGTGCAGGGAAGGTGCGGGTGGTGGGCGGGAGAGATGAAGGAGCCCAATGCGGGCAGTGTGCAAGAGCCCAAGGGACAGATGGGCCACAGTGACACCCAGCCGGATCTTTCCAATACCCTCTGCCAAGCTAATTCAGAAGCCTGGCTCCGACAGGGGCACTATTAGCAGGGAACAAACAGCTCTGCAAACAAACCATCGGCTCAAAAGTGGACGTTTTTGGCTGCTTGGGGCATTGCTGACACTTATATCACTAACCTACCAAACTAAGAAAAATCTGCTTGAATTTTTACCTTTTTCGCACTGTATATGTATGATAGCACTGTTGTATATATTTCATATATTGCTTCTTCCTTTGATGCATGTGTGAACAAGATAAGGAAATTATAACTTTGCCTGCATCAATTTTATATTTGATAGTAGTGTAGCGATTGCTCTTGATGTGGCTGAGGTTTCTGCCTTCAACATGGGAGAGCAGCATTTCAGTCTTATCCTTGGCAGCGTCTGGGAGAGTTTGCTGTAAGATCCTGTGTTGGACAGTGCTGTAGGTGAGGAGTAAGCCAGTAGAGTATTTTGCTGTATATACTCTTTACCATGACTGTTGGTGAAGCTCCAGCATAGACCTGTCTAATGGTCTTTGGGATTTTTGCCACAGGAGGCAGCAGCAGTTGAGGTCTCAGCCCTGGTTGCCCCCTGCAGAGTTGCTACAATGTGTCATCTTCTGCAATCCCCCATGATTCCCAACCACTTTAATGGGTCAAACATGGACATATGTAAGCAAGCATATGTAAGACATTACACCCAAGCTCATTAAAACCGTAACTCATTATAGCACATCACTGCTATTCAGAAAATTAAAATCACGTAGAAACATTCACTGCCTTCATGCTGTTAGGCACCATATCAGCTGTGCAAAGAAGAAGAATAGGATGGGTGGTGCTTTAATGACTCGGGTCTCTTTGGCTTTTCCTATTTATCTGCATTTATCATCAAACATACCTTGCCAGCATTTTTGTAAGTGATTACTGTTCTGATCCAGTTATTGCTGGTTTCTGTAGACTAATGAGCCAGTTCATATAGAGAGGTGATCCAGTGCCGAACAGTGAGTCCTCGGCTGTTCCCCGATTGTGCTTCCACCAAGAACAGCCAGTGCTTTAATGAGATGAGCAGGCTTCTTTCCAGGGTCCAGTCAAAATGTAACCATGATACTGAGACCATAGACTGGATGGACAATCTCAGGAATGCTGCGGAGTTAATGTAGTTAAATGTATGACTGTGTACCGCTCCAAATTTAATATTTACATTTTGTAAATGCTTTTTTTCCCCCACAGGTTGGACTTCACACATTCAGCATTTACTGGTTTTATTTGTGTTCCCGTTTTCTGAACTTTGGGACTGTTCTGAATACCTTAATGTCGCTAAAAAATGAAAAACACTGGCAGGCGGGATTCATGCAGGGATTAAGGCTGCCTGCTGCGTGGTGCCTCAGTGGTTAAGCTCCCTGGCTGGTGTCCACAGTCCATCGTTCAGGTCCTAGATAGGCTCCACTAAAGGTTGCACTAAAGTTGTAGGTTTGTATACAGCCCCAGCCCTTTTTTGCAGAGTTTGCATGTTCCCAGAGCCCGTGTGGGCTTCCTCCCACATGACATGCTGTTGAGGCGAATGGCTGATTCCAAAGTGCCGCTATTGCGATTTTGTGAGTGGATGTGTGTGTGTGCATGTGTGTGTGCACGCGTATGTGTTGGTGTGAGAGCGTGTGCCCTGGAATGGACTACAGTCTCGTCCAGGGTATATCAAGTATTCCTGGCTTCTTGTGTGCGCAGTTGCACATTTGCACATCTGGTTTAAATTAAACCGTCCTCGAGGTGAATATGTTTATCAGCTGTCAATCTGCAGCATTCAGCTCAACCGCACACAAATAGCCCACACATCAGAACCATAATATTATTTTAACTATGGTCTCTGTGGTCCCCCAACCACTTTTAAACATACCAGCAGCTGTTCACATTTTATTTTACCCATTTATAGAGCCATAACCAGTCTTGAACCAGTAGCATTTAGGTTACAAATCCAAACCCTTAACCCCTGGTACATGCCACCTAGTGTATGCCATAAATAAAGTGATAATTTTTCAGTATCGACTCTTTCTGTATTCCTCAGATCTTCTTTGACCAAGGATGCATCAAAGTTCTTCGATTGTGAAACGGGCGTCTTGGATGCCCCGGTGGTAATACAAGTGGCTGGCCAGGTCAGTGTCACATGATGGCTGATTTATGACTGATAATACGATACAGAGTCATGAGAACAAATCTACCCCTGGGTCAAAACACTGACTGCTTTTCACTCTCCTGGTTCCTGTCACGTGCATTTAAACTTTGCTGCTAAAGGCTAATGCACTCCCTGCCTCCCAAGCCTGTGTGCGCTTGGGCTGTGCCTGACGATGTACGTTACTGCATGTTTCTTTAACCTGTTAGGCATATGAGGATTTTTTTTTTAATAAATGAAAACTATGTGTTAAATTGATGGGGATTTTCCTGCCCTCCATTTAGCTTTATTTTTCTGAACACACTGACCATTTGTTTCTTCATTAATTGCACACCATGAACATTTACAATTTGAGGTAGATGCCCAGTTTAACCTTGCACCTCCAGCGTTCCTTTTTTTCTGGACCCATTTTATTTATATATTTATCTGTTTGTTTGTGTTTTCTATTTTTAAATTAGTCCATTAAATTATTCTAATGTTGCAACTGTTTTGTTTTAAATCTATTTGTAAGGTGTTGCTAAATCGTATGGTCACTTCTGGGAAATTATGCTCAGGAGGCCAGTAAAAATAAACCAAACTGAACTGGGATCAGTTCTGCTGTGCTTTTTGGATTTTTGTTAATACATGTGGTCCGTTCCGTCTTATTTTTAAACTGTTACGTTGTGATATTTAGGGGTGATGTATAGCGCTGTATGTTACGGACCTATGCCCATGTGACATCAAGTCACGTCAACTATGCTTTATTGTCATACCATCCATATACAGGTATGCAATGTCGCAAAATAATTAGGGCTGCGCTACGTCACGTCGCGATAATATGGCGCATGCACACTAATCCCCAGGGCTTTAGATAATTGTTAACATTTGGGCGGACGCCGGTTTTCGGTACTATATGAACGTTTACTTGTGCCCACAATTTGGTAAGCAGATTAGTAGTGCGCCTAAAATATTAAAGAGAGGCGTATTGTGACGCCCAAAATATATCTGTATATATTCAGCGTTTCCTTATGTTTAATAAACGTGTGAGATTTTAAACTGCAAAAAGTACTGCCACACCACCGATGTCTTCTTACCTTGTTTATCCACAATATCTCCTCTTTTAAAAGATGTTATGGCTGCTGAGCTGTCCTTTTCTTCACTGCCACTTCAGTGCCTATAAATCGCTTCCATCATATACCAATGTGGCGTGATCCGCTAACCAAATTTAATAAACATTAGGATACACTGAATTTATACAGAGTACTACATTTTGGGCGTCACAATACACATCTCATTAATATTTTAGTTGCACTACTAATCTGCTTATCGAATTGTGGGCGTAAGTAAACGTCTGTATAGCACCGAAAAGCCAGCGTCCGAACAAAAGTTTCGCCCGTTACCTAAAGCCCTGGTGAAAATTGCGCGTGCGCCATATAATCGCATTTATATCGCGATGTGATGTCGCGCAGCCGTAGAAATAATGTTGTCCCAGGTTCAAGGCACAACATACAAACAGCACTGACAAGGGGACGGTTTTCACAGTACTTAAAGTGCAAAACACAGGACAGTCCAAAACCGCTGGGGTAGACACAAGGAATAATACCCATAGTGCAGTGTTTATGTAAACAGTAAATACAGCAGCGTAAATGCATGGAACAAATATGGTGGAACTGAATTAATTAATAAGTTAATGTGACCAGTGTTGATCAGGAGATGCTCGTAATCCCAAAAACTTCTCTAGAAGTGCCAGATAAATTGTTAACCCCAAGATTCACTGTCACCTGTATATAAGTTTCGAGGAGCAAGAGGAGAGGCATGAGAATGTAATAGTCCCTGGATGCCTGTACTTGGTAAATGGTAAATTTAGAAGTATCTTATCATCCATCATTTTTTGAGTGCAGTTCCATTATTGGGAAGAATGACTACTGAGAACACCATTTTCCATTTAAAGATATTTTTTAATGTGGTGTGTTTTGTTACAAACTGCAGTTTGTGCGGCGGTGAGCTGCTAGCAGAGATTCCCATACCTTTTTTGACTGAACAGTCATGCAAGGCATTGGGAGCAAGTCGACTCTGTGCCTCATACTGGTATGGAAATGATTCATCTAATTCCACTCTCTGGATGGGGCTCATCTGCTCTTAGCCAAAAATGCCACGGTGCGCCACTCATTGCCCCTGAAATGGGGGGTTTGGGGACACGACGTGCCTCGCTATCTTGCCGCACCCGGCCGGCTTGCAGGTTTCACTGACGCACGCGGAGAGAAAACCTGTCCTCCGCACGGGGGGGCTGGCGGAAGCACCCCTCCCCTGCCCATGGCAGCCTGGCTCAAGGGCCAACCGGGAGGCGGTGTGGCATGGAGCTGGGCGCCAGGGCCGTGTAAACAAGATCAGCAGCAGACTCTCAAAAGGCGTCTGCCAGGCGTCCAGGAATGAAAGGACTGCGCTCCTTTACATGACATTATGTAGATGGCTTTCTGCACGCCTGTGCACATGTGCGCGTCGCGGGCCAGCACGGGCCCCCTGAGGAGCCACGCCTGTAGTGTTCCGGCTGTAAGGAGATTTTATAATTACACCCAGCACTCCAGCGATAGGTCGCAAGGCTTTGGTGGCGCCGCCCTGCAGGATGGGCACACAGCTCACGGCCAGCTGCCCCGGCTCTGGGTTTGCCAGAGCTGCTCTCGCACTGCATCACGCCCGGCTGCCTCTCCTGCCTCACGTTCTGTCCGCCTGTTTTGTCTTTACCTCTGTCACGGAATTAACGCACCTAATCATTTCCACAGTTACTTTGATCGTTCGCTGACATTCCTGTCCTTTTATTTAGCACAGTGGATAAGGGCATTTTCCTCTCCTAATCCACTCCCCCCCCCCCGGTAACCAAACAGCAGAATGCAGTGAATTAGCCACATCTCACTTCACTTGTCTTCCAGGCCCGCCCCATCCTGTTCACTGTCCATGCCGTCGTTACGACCTCAGATCTGGAGTTCGACAGGACAGATGTGGACTTCGGGCACTGCACCGTTTTCGAGTCTGTGAAAAGGAGCATCCGCTTAACAAACCTCTCCCTCCTGCCACAGGATTTTGGGTTTTTGAGAATCCCTAAGGTACGGTTCACACTCGGGGTCATGTAGTGCCCCCCAACACTGACTGCTGGCATGCCATGTTGTTTAATTTACATCCCAGGCACACACAGTTCCATTTCCCAGCGCTGTCATCTTAGAAGTCGATTCTATTTATAATTGACTGTATCATTATCAAGGGTACTTTTTGTACTTGAAAATGAAGTGTGGGTTGAGCAGGAAAAGACTAGAATAAGATCGCCATCTGTTGGATACACTTTGCATCTACAGCTTTTTGTTTCACCAGGCCTAAAAATATATGAAAGGGCATATTTTTTTTTTCCTCATCTAGTTTATCGACGTTCAGCCCAATGACGGCTTTGGCACGTTACTTCCCCTGGAATCCCTGGAAATTTACATCATTTTTAGTCCAGAAAAGGCAGGGGAATTCAGCTTCCCGCTCACCTGCAAATCGGGAATTAACCGGTAAGCGGGATGCAGGGTGAGGGCCGAGGTCCGGCTGAGCACACGAGCGGCCAAAGCAAATGCATGTGAGGGAAGCAGTGTGCAGGAGAATGTCTAACTCAGTGTGACTCACAGGATGAGATCTGGCTTCCTTATATATGTATTAAACTGCAAAAAGATCCATCCATCTTGTAACCGCTTGTCCTGCTCAGGCTAACGTGGGGTTAATAATAACCCTTAAAGGTATATTTGTACATGCAGGGCACACACTGACACACTTGATTCCAAATCCAGGCCTTGTTCTTGTTTCTCCCTGGTAGTTATTTTAATAATGACTGATTCTGATTGGCCACAGAGGGTTCACATCTGACTCATAGGTAAAGGAAGGCTGGAAAATCAGCAGTGCTCAGACCTTGATTTGAATGGCCCTGCACTGGAGGAAATTTGGAGTTGTGAAGTAGTCAAACTGCTTGTCTTTAGACTGAGGAAGGACCCCCCCCAAAATCTGTAGCCCTAAACCGCCATGCCGCCCGAACATTAGTGTGCATGCAGCTTCACCTGTCAGCACCAGCCTCTCAGTCCGCTTCCTGTGCTTGTTCAGGGACTTCAGGCTGTCCTGCCGGGCCTTGGTCGCACACCCCCCACTGCAGCTGTCCCACTCCCTGGTGAAGTTTGGCGCCACCGCAGTAGGGGATCATAGTACGGCCCTCCTGTACGTGCTCAATCCTCAGGCTGGGCCCCAGGGGGCGCCCCAACTGTTTCAGTTTGTCCCGCCCGACAACTCCGAAATAAGCATCGCCCCCACTGGGGGACAGGTCCTTCCTGGACAGGTAATAAATGGGAGGTATTTCATCCAAGTTTGATTAAGTTTTATCTTCCATGCTCAGAGGGGGCTTTGTAATGGACTGAATACAGATGTTTACTGGATGCTCAGCTAATGGGAACCCCCAAGTATAAGATATAACCAGATTATTTTCCCACCTGTTTACTTGTTTTAGGATGCAAATTACTCATTACTCATTTTGCACTGTGTTTAGTTATAAGCAATTCCAACATACCCCCCCCACCCCCTGACACGCACCCCCCAGCCTCCTGGGGAGCCCACCTGCCTTGTGTTCACAGAGGGGCCTTGTCCAGGTGTCATTTCGACCCAGGCT
>JAAGVU020000103.1:436930-448946 GCA_011763525.2 Mormyrus iriodes | reverse complement strand
GCAGATGTTTCTAGTTGACCATGACCGAGGATGCGATCTGAAAGGTTGGTGTCAGTCTCACTCCCACCATGGATCCCAATATTTAATTCCTCATTCATCCCCCAGAAAATAGACGATTATATTTAAATTATTAAGTTGTGTGCCCCCCCCCCGCCATATCAAAGTGCGCCGTTGGGTACGATAACAACTGCTAATTAGGCTAGGGGCGTAACTACCGCCCCCCTAATATTTAATTTGGCTTCATTCGTCCCCCCTATAAATAGACTATTGCATTTAAATTATTAAGTTATGCCCCCTCCCATATCACTCCTACCTCCTTGATTTAGGGCGTCACCTAAAACATTTTGAGTTACACCACCCGCACTTTAACATGGATAAGCTTATCCTTTAGACACAATGCTTTCGCCTCCGCTCCGCGTCCCGCCCATGAGCGATGCCAGCGGCCGCCAGCAGGTGTCAGTGTCGGCACGCGCGATGCGCCCCGTCCGCTCTGCTCTCCGGGAAACATGCTGTCAGCATTTACTGGAGATTGAAACAGATTACAGCAAATCTGATTATTATACCCAACCTAGGTTATAAAAAGGCAAGGTCATTATGAGCTTTGGCTTAACGTAATGTCAGTCTTTTCGTAAAATGTATGAAATCGTATTACTCGACATTCGTATTGTCGTTTTGGTAATCTGACTAAGCATCCGATTTGGGTATTAATGTCATGATACTGCTATTTACTTCAGTTCTGATCATTTATTCTAGCATATATATTATTTAAAACATGTACAGGCCTACTGCTATAAAATTCAAACTATTGGTCTCCGATTACATGATTAAACGTCTTAGTGATTTTAATGTTTTTGGATGCCCTGAAGTGGTGTGTAGTTAATTTGCTAAATCTCGTGTCTATCCATCCATCTTGGAACCGCTTATCCTAGTCAGGGCTTCCGTCTCTTACGCATCTGGCCTGACACTCACGCTTTCAGACTCTCACGCTCACGCAAGAAATTTTACAGCAAATCTATATTATTCTATTATAAACCTAAAATTAGCTACATCAAAAGCATTGGGGTAGTTTGCAAACCGTACAGACTATTTATAAGGTGATAAAACTGTTACATACATGTGAATGAGTGTGCAGACTTGTCTCGAATTGAAAAATTAACTCACACCCTGTATAGTCCATTACAAGACACTTTATACACTACGGGCAATTTAAACAATCCAGTTTGCCTACCTGCTTATCTTTGGACTGCAAAGTACCCGGAGGAATCCAGCACAACAAGGAGAAGAACGTGCAAACTCCACAGGCACAGAAGTGGTTCGCATTGTATTTCAGCCAAAAATATCCAAGAAGGATTTTAGCTGGTATTGACATGTGTGCATCCTGTTGCATGTGGTGTTTTGGTTGTTGTCTGTGACTACACAACATTGTTGGCGCCTTTCATGTGTTTCCTAATACACTTTTGGCCTGAAGTTGTATTGAGTAAAGACGTCTACCAAGTCAGTCTAAACTTCAAGGTGACGTGGAAAGCAGAGCAATGTCAGATCTTTTAGACAGAAAGGAGGTCTTGATGTCACATGTAAAACTGTGTTATGTTTGGCACCATTGTCGTCAAGTTTTTCATTTGACTCCTGCCCTGCCGCAAAGGACCCGCTTGAGTTAAAAGGTGTGCCGCCTCGATAATGGCTCCCCCGCGAACCTGTTATGGGGCTTTGTGGCAGATGCATAAGAGCAGAGGGTATCCAAGGTAACCAAATCTCCCAAGCACTGCCCAATCAGCAACAGGCCAGCTGTGTTAAAGAGAGGCCTGCTTGCCAAAGACAAGGACAGCCGTCGCCCTCTGCATCGGCTGCGTTTGCAGCACTGTGTGCCTTTGCTTTTCAAAATGCACTGACATTTCATGCAGACATCGCTTCTAAGTGTTGCAATAAAGGTGATACGTTATGACATCGAATGTAAACATTTGTCAATTTTTATGGATGACCTGTGAACAAAAACACCTCTTCTCCTTCAAAGGCGAATCTTTTGGGTCATGGCCCTTAGTCAATAATCACCTGCAACAATACTTTGCAAGACCCCATGAAACTCTCTGCTTAAACTTGTAAAGGGTCATTTTTATTCTTTCTAAAATATATTTCATTTTTTTGTTATATTATTTGTAGAAATCTGATTTTGCAATATCTAAAATATGAGGCCTATAGGTTGCAAAAACAGATGTGGCAGGTTCCTTGAAAGGGCCAAGGAAGTTGACATGTGACTAAAAGGTTGTGAGTTCAAGTGTCCTAATAGGCCCTGCTGTTGTACTCTTGAATTAACTCAAAGTGCACTTGGGGCAGCTATAAAAGCAAAAAATGGGAAGATTTTATGACTGCAGTTTTAAAAATGTGTTTGAAAGTAAAACAAGCGCTGGAATACCTAGCAGAGCTGCCTCAGCAGGCCCCCTAATTAACAGGACCCTAGGCAGGCCTTCTGGGAGCACCTGACACCATTGTTGTCTTTGCAAACATTTCAGGGCAAGTTTACCTGTGCTTGTAGTCTGTCTAGTACAAAGCAATCTCATGGGGTCAACGAGGCTTAAAAAAACACTTTGAATTTCCTTTTCCGCCATCACAGTGACTGTATTCATGTTGCTTACGTGCCGTTTCTTTTGCAGAGTGTAAGCGACGTTTCTGTAGAATGTTGGAAAACAAGTCGCTGTGTCTTACGTTCGTTTCGTCAGTCTGTGGCATCCACTGCGCAACATGGGAGCTCTGGGCGGCGAATTACGCCATTGGTTAGAGACAGAGACCCGTGGTTTCATGGTGAATATGTAGAAAGTGAACAGTTAGGCTTACCCAACAGCATCCTTCAGAGTAACAACAGCTTTCCTTAGTATTACAAAGCATAAGTTGGCTCAAGAGAGTCACCAGGCACATCTAAACCTTCACTGTCTGCTGTGAGCAGCCGTGCCATTCTCTAGACCAGCACAGCAGTTGAAAAATGCTGCCTTATGGAACGTATGCCAGGGCAGAATAAAGGTTTGGGAAACCAGTGCAGTTTTGACAGCCAGTCTAGCCTCTGAAGGTTTGCCAGCGTTGCATATGCAGTAAGGGTGTATGGAATCTCCAGTAAGAAATGTATGTTTCGGCAGAGCCAGTTCCAGGAGGGATACAGTTGTTAAAATATTTAGGAAGCCATTTAGCTTTCTGTACGTTTCCGTGAATTTCCAGTCAAAGGCTTCTCCTGTGATCTGAGTCAATCATGTGATATGGTGATGTACATCTGAACGCCATAAATGCATTTTTAATTCCCAGCCTGTTATTCGGCACTAGCATTGGACTGTGAGTGTAACACGCGCCAGAATCCCTACATGTGTGAGATTTCATGTTGCGGAGCCCCTCCTGTTCTTCCAAAGCTACTTTTGCCCTCTCCCCCTATAGTGTGCGTCCGGGGCAGATCTCCTTTCCAGCCTGACGCCAGTCGATCTGAAGCCGAGACAGGAGCCGCAAGATGCCGAGCACTTCAGCTAAGGCATGGTGAGGGCTTCTCTCATCCTCTGGGCAATGGTGAGGGCCTTGTTGTCTTCAGGGTCTCTAAGTAACAGTGCTGCCTAGAGCCCTCTGAGGAAGATCCTGTGCTAGATACCAGCGATAATGAGCTGCACTGTGAAGACTGATATTTTCCTACAGCGAGGACCCAGTGGGATTTCTACACACATGCACATGGACCTGCCCGCGTGCCCTTTCGCTTTGCAAAAATATTTGACCAGTTTTCAGTCCGGACCAACCTGGCAGACTGGCCAGAAACCCAGACTTCAGGGTGCTCAGTCAAAACGGTTGAATTTACCTTTTAATCCAAGTAGTCAGATCTCTAATTGTCTTTGGTTGAATTAATTTGGTTGATCTCATGCCTCCAGGGTTGAGTGTCTTGATTCCCGTCCTCAGCTCTTTGCATGCAGAGTTTGCATGCTGCATGCACTTTGGTCTCTTCCAGATATTTTGGTTGGTCTTCGCAGTCCAAAAACACACATTTAACTGAACTGGTGTGTCTAGATTGCCCATAGTGTACAAGCGTGTTGCCTGCCCTGTGCTTGTTTTTTATATCAACATGACACAGGAAAAAAAATAGTTATTTAAGCTATACAAAGTTGGGAATAAGGAAGTCGACCTTGTGTCTTATTTTGTCTTTCGGCTCTAGCACAACATGTTTACTTTAAAAATCACCTGAGAAACAAGACAGCTACTAGCTTATGCCCACAGGGGCCATACTCTGTGCATTGGGGAATGAGGGTTAATGAGGCCTAATAAAACAAAAAAATAAAAAATAAAATAAAATCATGGAATGTGTGCCCGACGGCAAGTCCGAAAAGTCAGCTGGGGCACTACTGTGACAAACAATATTTATGCTCCATGGAACTAAATCTGGCTCAATCAATAATATGCGGAGAAACTTTCTCACAAGGAAGGTATATATTGCCTTTATTAATTATTTCTGTATTTTGCATGTTCATGTATAGATGATCGAGATGTAAAATGTGATGTTTGTTAAAAACTTTTTTGTTTTTTTGTTTGTCATTAATACATTATATTAGGATATGTGGAATTTGCATGCTGGGGGGGGGGGTCCTCTGGGTTAACCCCCCCCCCAAAGTCCAAAAACAGGCTAAGGTGAACTGGGGTTGCCAAATTGTCCATAGGTAAAAGTGTGCGTGTGTCCTGTGTTGGGTTGGCACCCCATTCTGGGTTGCTCCCTGCATTATGCCCGTAGGTTATGAGCCCCTATAACCCCACATAGGACTAGTGGGTATGGAAATTATTGCAGATCTGAAGAAATACAGACAATTCCAAGATTTCCACAAATGTTTTCCTCACTATTGCATATTGCACTATATATGATCATATTTTAGCATCACATATGTTCTCCCCCAGAAGTCCTTGGGGTTATTGTACGTCTATGCAACAGACTGGCATAAAAAAAACGAAACTTATATGCAAACAACACAGAAAATACACAGAAGGTAGTAAAAGTGTTAGCAGTGAGATGCTGAATTTGTCAAATAAGGAAGACGACAGGAGAAACACTGTGACTGCCTCCAAGAGAAGCCGCTGCTAATGACTTCTAAAATAAAATGACGAGGCAGCGGTGCGGAAGCTGGCTGAAGTTTTAATGCTACATTAACATTAATCTGGCTGAATACCACTGTCAAGTCACATATTTTCCATTGGTTAGTTTAAGTAATCAGTTTACGATTTAGAAGTTATTTTATATTATTTACTGCAGTATGCAACCCCATTAAAAAAACATCATAAATGTATTAATGCTTGTGTTATCTATTGTGTTAAGTATTTTGCTTTTCAGGCCTTATCATTATCCAATACTATTCTACACATCAGTGTGAGACCAAATCCGTCAACCCTAATTCGAATGTGAAAGGTTATGCTGTCTAATTGATTCGGTTCGCCTCCCATCCTCCGCGCTACCGCGCATGCCCGGATCGCGGTCGGCGCCGTCTCTCCCACCCGTGCGTGATGACGCTGCGGCGGCGTGGGGTTTCCCGGAGCTGAGTGCAGGGTTACCGCGCCCATCTCTGCTGTTTGATGGCCGGAGGAAGCGACCGAGGTGCCTGAAAGAAATCGTCAAGGAGCGTCTCGAGTGCTACGCCGAGCGAGGGAGACAGGAAAGGCTGCAGAGTTTAAAAAGAGATACCGAGGGACGGAAAGGGACCGTAGTGAGTCGAGCCGGCGTTAGATGACACTCTTGTGAGGCGCCTAGCTGCTCTTTGCGCCAGTGTGCCGGTGTGTCTCCCTCGGCGTATCGCAGGCTGGGTTCGGGGAGTGGCGCTCCTCGGCGGCTAGCTAAATCCGAGCTCGGCGGGCGCGGAGAGGATCCCATCTTCGCCGTTTCCGGTCAATGCCAGAGAACCGAACGACGGACATCCCCGACTGAAAAACGGGTAAGGGGGTCAGGAAATGTGGGCGATGGGGAGGTAGGGCGTGGGGCTTGTGTGAGACGGGGGCGACGGAGAGCTGGGAGGGTGTCAGCCGCGGTCCAGAGGGGTTAAACCGGGCTGCCGGGCTGGGGCTGCGCCGCGACGGGCTGTGGGGGTACTCGGCCAGTCAGATGGGTAATCGGCTGACATTGATACGATATTTCAAAAAATGATATTAAAATGGAGGCTATAATTGCGCATTTTCGGCTCCTTTGCCCGGCGCTTCCCCCTCGGCCGGCTGGCGAGCCCGCCCGCCTTCATGGGGGATATTCTGCAATGTTCTTCACGGCTCCACATTAGAGACGAATTTGCTGTCTTATTTGCATATATCCCTCGCTGTATTTGCCGGGCAGCCTTAAGCCCTGTTACCTGGCACTAACCGCAGGATTTGAGAGAGGAAAAAAAAACAGATCTCGTATAACTAGTTGAACTAAGCGTGAAAATATTCATTGGTGAGCCGGTGCAGTCGTTACGCTGCCTCTTGTCTGGCTGGCTCTCCAGCCTCCGCGGGTCCGAAGCTGCGGTCACCCACCGGATCCGTATCGTGGAGCCCTTTGGCTGTCGGGCTGCTTTGCACGGCCCGCCAGCGAGCGCCCCCGTCGCCCCCTTTTCCCCTATAGGGTGTGTGCGCCCGATGTGGCCGTGTAAAGATTTAGTTGCATAATTGGAAAAGCACACGATTTCCTTTTGATACGCGTCGAAAATGTAATGCTTTTCACAGTAAAAAATGCATTGGAGTCTTCCTTATGACAAGAGCGGCGGCTGGTGGCTGTTGCATTTTTTTTCGGGAAGGACTTGTTTCGTGGCCGCAGTTCCATTCAGTGGTGGTCGGGATATATTTTCTCTCAGCCCCGTGTGGGATTAAAGCTCCGATTGCTTCTTAGCTTCAACCAGCAGGTCTTATTCCTGGGCTGCTGTGCATTCAAGGCTGCTTCTTCCCTCCCCCCCGCCGTAATAAGAGACTTAGGAGTGAATGTAGATGGATCCGAATGTTCTTCGAAACCGACGGACGCCGCTTTGCATGCGGATGCCCAAAGGGCAGCTGCCGCCGAGGTTAAGGTGTCCGGCGATGCGCTCCTGTTGGTGACCTTAACGCTCCGTCCGGGAGTGTTTGATGTGTGTTAACACGCCAGCCGCCTTTTTTTTAATGATCCAGCAACGAGGTAATTGTATTTCGACTATCGTATTTAAACGTGATAGCGATTCACTCTGGGTTCTTTTTTTCCCTCCCAACATTTTCGGCCGTGGCATTGGCGGATCTCCTTACCGCTACGGCTAAGGGAGGAAATGGCTTACATGCATTTAAAAGGAGGAAGCCACGATTCCTCCCAGATGCAATATCTGAGAAAGATATCACAACAGATCAAGTATGGGCAGTTCTCGGCACAGAGGAAAAAAAATGCACATACGGAATCTGGCGTTGCATATTACTTTGACCGTATGAGTTGTAAAAATGTAACGTTTTTTGCGTGACAAATCACCGGTCGTGGTCGCGTTATAAATGGTGGGCGAAAGCAGGTTCACTGATTTGATACATCGACTCGAAGGGTAGAAGGAAAATGGCCAAGGCTAATGTATGTGTCTGTCTTTTCCTCCCTCTGCCCATTCGTTGACTGTTCTGCGGTATTTTGGCGAGTCTCTTGCTTATGATTTTATTCCTTATTATTTTTTTTAAACTAAGCGCTATTTCGTATTTTTGTTAGTTAACAAAGATGAATTCATTCTGTTTAGTTTTCAAATCCCCGTAGAATGAATGGGTTCCTCTATTCTTGGCCGGAGCAGCTGCGAACGAACAAGATGGCGTTTGCTGATTTTTTTTTTTTTTCTCCCCCCTTTCGCCTTCTCTCTCTCTGTCTCTGAAAGACAGTAACCCAAGCATCGGCAGAATACGGCCAGACACTCGGCACTGGCCGGTTAAGTTTTGCCTGTAAGTTTCACGCGCAGTGGCTATTAGGTTATGTTAATCAGTTTAACATCGGTGATGAAATAATGAAGCCGGTCGCTCTTTTTAAACTGGGGATATTTGGGGCAACACCAAAGAGGATGTTTGCATATTTCATCCTGAACTCTAGCGATTGCGAAATAAAATGTTTCAAATGTTAAGCCGCTTGACGGATCATTTAACGCTGTTTATACGGCACTTTTAAAACAACGGTGTTTGATCTCTGCGTAAAAATGTTAAATTTATAAATCTTAACATTTGAATCGTTTTGTGTCAAGCGCATTGCATTTTCCTTAATGCAGCTGAAAGGTTTTTATTTACGATTATTTATTAAAAGATGCGCTGTATTAATCGATATATAGCGTTTTAGTGAGGCTTCGAGTATATCTGAGTTCTATTTTAACACTGGTTAGACACTGAGAATTAGGTGCCATAAATCATAAGCCTTGCTTTACACTTCCTGTCACATTTCTTTTGTTGAAAGCCAGAACACATCCCCTGGCGTTTCTCACCATGCCTTGCTCTTCTGGTAGACTCCGGTCAGTTTTGTGATCTAGCGACCTGGAGAGCTTCACATCGACCTGACGGTTTGATTATTAATGTCTGTCATCGCCTTCGTACACTCACGTGACTTTGCCGCTAGACGTTTTTCACGTTATGCAGAGAACTTGGTCAGGGCCAAAGATGCCTCATCTTAATTTGTAAACGTTAATCTTGGTGACAGGCATTTAGGATCTTTTGCTTGATCCTCTTTGTAGTATCTGCTTTTCATTTATGCGTCAAGTCATGGATTGTTTCTTTAATTCTTATAGAACATAGGTAACATGCGCTTTTCAAAGCGGAGATGCATGTCTAAATTGGGTTTATTGTATTTTTTTTTATTTCTGGGCTTTACAGTTGTATCCATTTTCAATTTATAATAAAATCAAAAGGAGGTTAGAGTGAATGGGGAGCATTCAGGTTTATAATTATCCTGGTACACAAAACAGTTAACAGTGAGCAGTGGCCTAATTTGGATATGAGGCTGGTTGGCTCTCAGTTGGTTTGGTGCTAAGGAAGCAGGCAGACTGTCAGGTGTTTTGTTATGTATATTTTTCTTTGCATATCTAACGGTGGGTTGTCCTCCATTCATTAGAGGCACCCACAGCTGCAACTGTTTGGAACCTTGTTGCCTCCATAAGGAGGGTTATAATTGCAATAGGTGATGATACATTCTCTCCCAGCACACCTGGATCCAAGGGTGAAATGCCTGTGTGCCTCGGTGAGCTGCTAAACATGTGGAAGTAGATGATAAACTAATCATTAGGACAGATCCGTGTGTATCCATGCTGTGGATATACATTCTCACTCTGTTAACCAAAGTGGGGTGACCCTCTGCCAGAATAGTGACATTTGTATGCATTGTATGCAATATATCCATATGCATATATTTTATTGACATGGGTTCTTTATTTGGGATTTATATTCTTAACACACATCACAAATTCACTTATTGTACATACAAATGGGAAGCTGGCTGTTTAATGCAGTTGTGAACTAGGTGTTGTATTAATATAAAAAATTATATTGTTTTTAATACCATTGTCAGCTATAGCTATACAGTGTGTATCAGCTTTATTTGACAGTAAGGTTACAAAAAACCCAAACTCTCTTTGGCCAAGGCCATCATAGGCTATGGTGCACCCCACTTCACCATGCTAAAAGTGTAAGATGGTGAAAAGCTGCTTCTGTGAAAATCCTGGACAAATGGCCGGTCGGTGCAATATCCTTCATTCTTTTGAGGACAGTTAACCATAGTGCTTCAAACAATCAGAACCAATCGTTGTGATAAGGAAGGTGCATTGTGTGTGTGTGTGTGTGTGTGTGTGTGTGTGTGTGTGTGTGTGTGGCCTCTCTTGTCCTAATGTCTGCTTTTGGCATCCATCTCATTAGCATGAAACTCTAGGCATACATAGCTATAAATATTTTTTAATTTGTTAGGCATTGTGTCCTCAGTGGTTGATATTGCTTATGTTATGCTTATGTTAATATATAAAAGTGGTTATCTATAGCTATAAAGTTTGCCATTCAAATTACTCATAAAACCACACCAATGCAGTAAATTTGTTTGGCAAAGCTCTTTTGGTGTCTGAAATTTTTCTGAAAGCTTTGGGGTAAATCATAATTCAACTAATGTGCTTCTAGCTATCAAGCACATATCTCTTCCTAGAACATTTTTGTGCCCGTTGAGTTAATGTGCATATAAGTGATCCCTCCTCCACTTCGCTGCTGTTTGTCAACGTGCAGAATTAATGGTTTGCCGCCACAGAAATCTGCCGCCAGTTTTAAACCGCCGCCGTCTCCTGCTTCGTCCCGTTCAAAAAATTCTGCTAAGGCACTTAGCGCATCAGGCAGCTTTAAATAGCTAGAGGTGGCCTGTGTATGAAAGTATACCATATAAACATTTATAGATGAAGACAAATACGTTCGTGGACTTTTTCTGTAATGCAATGGTTTTGCACAGGGCAGCTCGGCTCTCTGAACTGAACTTTCCCACATTTAATTGTACGCTTCATGTTTTTACAGCATGCCTTAAGACAAAAATATGTAAGGGCAGCATCATAAAAGCTTTGCGAGGCTTGAAGTTTCTGTGAGCTGATGAAAATGGAGCTGTGGCAAGTACTTGCACAAATAGCAGTGAACAATTATCTGGCTTCAGCGGACTTCAGAGAATGCTGTTCGTTTCGCAGATTTTCCACCCTTGCATATTCTGTTATGCGAGTGGGGACCAATTGGATTAAACTTACCGTTCACGGATTTGCGCTTTTAGGATTACTGGTGCGGTCAGTGATATTGAGGATTTTTACCCTTGTTTTATGATCCAGTTTTTGCTACATAGGATTTCGCTCATCACTCTCAGATGAACAAGCACAACCTTTTCTCCCACCTCTTAAACGAGGAAACGGTGTAGATTTTCCCTGGTGACAATGTTTGTGCCAGACTTACAGATAACTGTGAGCGCAATGCAGAGTCATTTGTGCACACCTTTTGTTTAGAATGTCGTACTTGGAAACGCCTGTTAAGTGTTCTGTGTGAACAGTACAAAGGGGTCTGCAAAACTAATCATAATACAGGTGCAGAACTTGACATGGAATGTGTTTGTGGAACAGTGATGTGTTAGCCTAGGTGTTGCACATCTTCAGTGCTTCTGGTGGTGCTGGGGCAGATGGTGACCCCAACGAGAGTGAATCTCGAATGTGGATGCAACGTGCAGTTGTTGCTTCATTTATGGCTAACTTCTTCAGACCGTTGTCTTGATGGCAAATAGAGGAGGAGAATGAAAGCTGGAGGGAAGAAGCTGGAAGCTGTTGGGGTTCGGTGGAGATGGTGCTGACTAGAGTAGTAGCAAGGAGACATGAACCTCTGGCTTTGGGATACTCAGCTGTCATTTGTGACGCTGAGTGATCTCTGGTGGTGTAACAGCTCAACATGGCTGCTTGCTGTCTCACTAAGGATGGTGGTCTATAGATGGTTCATTGTGGAAATGAAGCTGGATGTTGGAATAGCCAACATCTGTAGGATTAGGAATCTGTATCTGTGCGTTTAGTCCAGAAAAGGTTAGCCTATCTGGAATTTGGTGGGTTTCTTAGTCACACAATGTGTTAGTCACACTAGAAAAGTTTAATAATAGTGCAAATACACAACCATAATAAAATTTATAAGTTGAACAAATATATTCTTCAAAAAACGCCATTAGTACAATAGTACAGTTCCTGCTAATCAGTTAACGCTATAAGCAGTGCACTAATAAATGTGATTAAAAAACGGCAGGCTGCCAAGTGTCTGGCTGCTGGGCCGGCTCAGCAGAATGACTCCCCAAGTCTTCCTGGAAGGCTCGTGGAGCCCGAACGTGACCTGTAGATTGGGGTATATTTGAACACAAACAAACTGCTCTTCTCCACTGCGATTTATTTTTAGCGTTTGGCTGCTTGTGACTTTCCACTCTGCTGGCCCTTAACCTGCCCCCCCCCCCACCCCCCACCCACCCCCGCACCCCCCGTCTCCCACCAACCTCCCGGACCCACATCCACGAGCGGCCGGCGACCACGCAGTATTTGTTTTTAGCTCTTGG
>JAAGVU020000103.1:402868-419218 GCA_011763525.2 Mormyrus iriodes | reverse complement strand
TATATATAGGTTTTGTCATGTTGGACGATTTAAAAGAAATGAAAGTAAAACACGGACATTGCTGAACTGTTCTTCCTGAAAGCTGTCAGTCTCGGAGTTCTCCAGAACAGCACCATCTTCAGGCGGCTGTGTGAGACACGGGGTCTGCGTCCAGTAAGGGAGTGTAATCCAAATTTCCATTATTCCATTAACAAACGGGCTGTCTGGGCAGCGCGAGCTTGCCAATTCCACCGCGGTGCATTGTGGGTGCATAGTGACGTGGGCCTGTCTGCGCCTAAGCACCTAATTCCTGAGGGGTGCAAATTTCCATAAGCGGGGCGTTCTTGTCCTGTGTGTGTCGACCATGGGAATTCATTCTGTGGGGAGAGGCACTTGAGCCGTCATGCCCTCTACTGGCGGGGGGAAGTACCATCCCGCTGCCTTCAGAAGGATGCGCGGGTTTCTCATGCCTACTGTCCCTCTCCCTGCAGACTTCTAGTCAGTGCTTCCCAGGATGGTAAGCTGATCATCTGGGACAGTTATACTACTAACAAGGTAAGACGGCCTTCCGGGCTCCTGCCCTTGCTTTCTTCACTCCTCACTCTGTGCTTGCTCACACAATCTTTCTCCCTGTCTTATTGTCTAATAAATTCCATTTGGGAGCCCTCCCCCTCAATGCCCTGGCTAGCTTGGAGGGTGTGGCCACCAGTAAGCCCCACCTCCAGCGTATCTATAGCAGCTACCCCCCCTCAGTGGGCTGTAGGTTTTAGCGAGTGGCTCAGTC
The DNA here is from genome assembly GCA_011763525.2 of Mormyrus iriodes. Taxonomy (NCBI): domain Eukaryota; kingdom Metazoa; phylum Chordata; class Actinopteri; order Osteoglossiformes; family Mormyridae; genus Mormyrus; species Mormyrus iriodes. The sequence goes on along the minus strand of JAAGVU020000103.1, from coordinate 418,455 downwards.
CCTGGTCCCCCACCTCTGAATTGTGCACAATGGGGGAAATTTTCCTAGGGAGGATAGCAGATAGGTTGGTGGCGGAGCAGTGGATGTTTACCTGTAGCGTGTCCCCCCCAGGTGCATGCCATCCCATTGCGCTCCTCCTGGGTCATGACCTGCGCGTACGCCCCCTCTGGGAACTACGTGGCGTGCGGCGGTCTGGACAACATCTGCTCCATCTACAACCTGAAGACTCGTGAGGGCAACGTGCGCGTGAGCCGCGAGCTGGCCGGCCACACAGGTAGGGGTTGCCCTGCTCCCCACCCTCTATGCGTGTCACCAAAGTTTTATTGGGGTTGCTTTGCTGATCTTGTTCAAAGTAATTTTCGCAGTGTTTTTGCCTGTTTACTGAGTGTTAAGTGAAACTGGTGATACCATTAGTCTCTTGGTCACAAAAGCAGATCTTTATTCATTGTGCTCCCTGTTGCTTTGGATATGAAAGTACTGGTGCAATTCTGTGTCCTTAAGAAGTGAATGTCGTGGAGACCAGGCCAGACCGGCAGCCGGTCTGAAGCCATGAGCCTCCCTCCTCTTGAGTTTCCCCCCGTGTCAGAAGTGACCGCCTTTCCATTTAAAGGCACTTTAATGGGGCTCTTGGGTTGAGTCTGTGGCCTTGCCTCTCCTGGTCAGGTCAAACAGATTTCAAGTCGGGTCAGTTTACTGATGAATCAGCAAGCACAGCTGTCAGGAGCCATCGGGAGTTTCGGCGTCGCGGCCGGGTCAGCCAGCCCGGACCCGTTTGGGGGCACGTTTCCTAGCATCTCCTCCTGGTTGGGTGTCAGTTAGGACCAATCCACAACCATGATGGACAGCTTAGCCTCCTGAGGATCTCAGAGGAGTGGGGGAACCCCTGCTGAACCCTGGGAGCACGTCACAAGTAGGCATGGCTGTGTCTGTGTTAATAATGAGCTTCAGCCTCACGTGAGCATGAGAAACACCCAGCCTTTTGATTTTACTTCCTATAGCTTCCATTGCGGCAAAACACTTGCTGTTTAGTGTTAGGGGAACATTCTAGACCTCCTGTTGGCTGTCCGTTGTGAAATCGGCCCTCTCCCCAGACTTGCGTTAGGCCATTGTGCGTTTCTGTGCTGTGGCATTGCTGCCGCATTCGTCTCGTGGCCTCTGAGGGACACCGCCGGGCCCCCGCACGTCACAGCCGTCGCTGCGCTGCGCCCTGAATCTCGCCCTTGTTCCCGTGGGGGCCCGCCGGCCTCCACTCAGACGCAAGCTTCTGCAGGCAGGCCCAGCACAAAGGCTTCCTTGGGTGTCATGTGAGGTGGCCAATGCTTCTATTTTAAACGATTTGACTTTATTATTTTAGACTGTCTCGCATCATTTGCTGCTCATTGTGGAGATGGTGGCCTCGCTGCTGTCTGCTTAATAAGGCTGATATTATAATACAGAGCTGAGCAGATGTCGCTGTACAGCGGGTCTTAACGTCTCTGTAAACCTCGCCTAATTTGCATTTAGCCGCTTAGCCCATGCTGTACTGAATGGGGACTCCGTGTCTCCCGCAGTTAAGCTGTAGGCTGCTCTTACTGGCCTGTATGCCAGGGCACCCCAACTACTTTTCCCGTGAGGGCCAAATTCCATCAACAACACAAAGCCGAAGTCCACTGCGTCCAAGACAGAGATGGTCAAAAGAGGAAAAAAGACTGAATTCGTTGATCGTGGGTCCCCTGATATCATCTTGCCAGCCGGGGAAACTGGTGCGGGCTTCAGGCCGCCGGTTGGTGACCACTGCCTTACGCTATTATTTGCATTGAACATGTGGGTGAGGCCAAGGGAGCTGCACAGGGTTACAGCAGTAGGACCAGTTCCAGCACTTAAACCAGTAGACCTTCTGAGTTTGGTTTGTTTCCTCCGTCCCTGCCAGGTGGTCGGGGTCTTCGGGTTGCTTGTATGGCCTCCTGACTTTGTTCGGTCAGAGCACCTATTCAGGATAGCAGTTTCTGCTGCCATGATGTTTGCTAATTGCAGAAAATGACACTGTACTTCTACTCCTGTGCATTTCACAGGAGAGCCCGCTCTAGGCAGGGCCTCCTCAAGCGTCGGTCGCACTATGAGTAGCGTCTGACTTTGAAAAATAAATGGTAGTATTAACAAATAAAAAGGTCTCTTGCATATGGTTCTTTTAATTCCCGGCAGCAGTGTGCCAGACCATATTACTTGCTTATTTCGATGTGCCTGTACTGCGAAGATACCAGCGTGTGATTTTTATTTATTTATTTTTTTGGGGGGGGGATATTATCACAACCTTGACCTTTGCTCCTTTGCTCCTTTCCCCATAGGTTACCTGTCCTGCTGTCGTTTCCTGGATGACAGCCAGATCGTCACCAGCTCTGGCGACACCACCTGGTGAGTGAGGGAACTTTGCTGCTGATGTCTCATGCATGAGCACATGTGCTGTTCTAGGCCTTCACATCTGGCTGACATGAAGTTCTTCCTGTGCGCCACCTCGTACATGCACATTCAGACGGGCCCGTATGCTCCTTTTACCCCTACCTACCCTGATTCCACCCTGATTAGGTGTTTCTGGTAGCTGACATTTCTCATGGCTGACTTAACCCAATTGTCCTACATTGTATGGGCGTAACGCCATCTATATCGTACAGCTCTCGTTTAAAAAAAAAATGGGAGTCTTAGGGGGCAGGTGCGGCCGTTTGGGTGTGGGATGAGGGCAATACGTGGCTCTGCAGCTTGGAATGCTGTGCCAGTGATTGGAAGGTCGCTAATTCAAATCCCATAGTGAGCAGAGTGTTCTCACTGTTGGGCCCATGAGCTGGACTTGTAACCCCAGTTACACCAGGGACCGTATGAGCCTGCTTCCCGAATCATGTGTCGCTATAGATAAAGCCGTCTGCTAAATGATTAACGTAAGCGCGTTCGGGCTTGGCCCCCCCACACTGACGCCCCAGGCTTCTGTCCGCAGCGCCCTGTGGGACATCGAGACCGGCCAGCAAACGACCACCTTCGCTGGCCATACCGGTGACGTCATGAGCCTCTCCCTGGCCCCCGACTCCCGACTATTCGTGTCCGGCGCCTGCGACGCCTCCGCCAAGCTGTGGGACGTGCGGGAAGGCATGTGCCGGCAGACCTTCACCGGCCACGAGTCCGACATCAACGCCATCTGCGTACGTCTCTTCCTGTCCTCTTCTGGCCACCTCTCCCGCAGTTTCCCTGCCACATGCGGAGACAGATCTGGCATCTCAGGATTCCTGAGATCTGGTTGCGATCTGGGGAGCCGTTCTCCGACTTGCTTGTCCAATATTTACAGCAGTATATGGTATACAGGTGTGCAGCTCTTAGTACTGACAATGTCCTGTACAGGATCTGTAGATCAGGCTGCGAATTTGCCAGATACATAACATTAAATATGGAAGACGACTGAAAAATCAGAGTACGTAATTGATGTTGGGGTAATTTTACATAATGGCGTTCATATATACAGTATATCAACCCACTGCTATACCTGAACTATCTCCCCAGTGTTTCATACGATACACCATGATGAATGGCCTCTCTCTGCATGTGTGGATTCCGTTGTTAATTAGCAGTAATTGAGCGGTTCCGGACACTTGATTTATAGCATTGAGGCCTGGCTCCAGGCAGCTTGGCTCTGCACGTTTAACGTTCAGGTGCTGGCACTGTGTGATGGGCGTGTCCAGTGGGCGGGAGAGGTATCGGGAGCCTTTGCCGCCCAGAAGCCTTGAGCTAATCCCATCTGCACCACCACTGCAGTTCTTCCCCAATGGAAACGCCTTCGCCACGGGCTCAGACGACGCCACCTGCAGGCTGTTTGACCTGCGTGCCGACCAGGAGCTGATGGTGTACTCGCATGACAACATCATCTGTGGCATCACCTCCGTGGCATTTTCCAAGAGTGGCCGGCTGCTGCTGGCCGGATACGACGACTTTAACTGCAACGTTTGGGACACCCTCAAGGCTGACCGCGCAGGTGAGCCCCCTTCTCTTCGCCGAGCAGGCTGCATCAGGTACGCTGGCTACCAACCTCTTGGAGCTTCAGATTCCCATGATGTGCAGATGAGATTCAGGTTGGGTGCAATGAGCAATAAACTGTTTTTGGGCCCTGATCCTCCTGCCTTCAGAGTCGTGAAGATGATTTAGGGTGATACGCATCATCTGTTGTGGTTATCTGGTTATTGTGAACTCTATCCTCTTCCAACCACCATCAGCACCATCGTTTTTAAGGTTCTTAGATGTTCTCCATGACCTACATAAAGTGAAATGGCCCTTTTGTCTGCTCACCTACCAGATTTTCATACCAGATCACTTCAAGTGGTGACACTCGCTAAAGGGGTGACTGCAGTGTCCCTCATTCATGCCTTAGTGTTTTTAACTAATCGTAACCTTGTTTAAGAGATGCTAGTCAGGCTACGTTGCGCCTGCAGGCCAGGGAGATGGTTCCATTAGCCACCTGGATTGTAGTCTAGATCATTGTTTCCCAGTCCGGTCCTCTTGGACCCACAGATGGCCCATGTTTTTGCTCCCTCCCAGCTCCCGGTAGGAGAAAAAATGTGGACTGTCTCTGGATCCCTGAGGACCAGTCTGGGAAACACTGGCCTAAATGATGACAGACGCTGCATCCTGCTCTGGGTCTGACTGGTTGCGTGTTCGCAGGTGTCCTGGCCGGCCATGATAACCGTGTCAGCTGCCTGGGTGTCACCGACGACGGCATGGCGGTGGCCACAGGGTCCTGGGACAGCTTCCTCAAGATCTGGAACTAAAGCTTGCAGGTGTGTCACCCTTGGCATCCGGCATGAAGTCATTCTCTGTCTGCTGAATTGCAATGCTCTGGGTGTGATGCTGTAACATCATCCCGTCACCGGACGTCAAATGAGCATTACCTTCCGGGCAGCGTGAGGCAGATACCTTTCGCTTGGCTGCCATTAATTATCATTAATTATTGGCTGCAGGACGAACCCAGCACTCAAGAAAACAAGAAGCTGGATTTTAGCTTTGCATATTAATAGACAAAAAACAAAGCTGAATTGATGAATTTTGCATGATTTTATTATTTTTACATTGTTTCAAAACTTTGCAAGTTTAGTCATACTCATCTGTTACAAAGATTGAGTAAGTCGATGCGAATGTCAGCTGCAGAGATGCACCGCGGTCCAGTAATTGCCAGTGGATCATAACTTGGTATTAAGGCTGATTCAGCTGTCAGACACACAGGCCGAACTGAATGTTAATGAGGAAATTTTATGTGCATACAGACGTCAGCAGATGTTAAACAGCAGACAGCTTGTTTAAAAAAAGGCTGCATTTCCTAAGTTTGCCAGGGCTGCATGCAGCAGGACAGCACAGTGCCAGTCTGTGTCTCTGTCGCCATCTGCTGTCTCTGACCAGAATGACGAGCACTTGATTTGATTTTTGTCATTCTTGGGGGTGGGGTGTGCAGGGAAGTTTTGAAGCACTGAATCATCTTTTAAGTGCATTTTCTCTTCCTTTGTTTCCACACAGACAGCATCCGGACTCCAAAGTTGACTGGAACACCATTCCGACATCAAAATGTTAAAATTTCATTGCATATCTCAAACACCACAGTGAAACTGACTCAAACATCCCCAAACCCACAAAAAAGGGCAAAATGACACATTTTTCATTAACAAACGAAAAGAGCACAATTATTTATCAGTTAGCTATAAGAGAAAATTAACTGAAGAATTGTGGTATAAAATGAAATGAAGTTCGTGCATTCCTCCAGGGACCATTCTATGATAATGTCTTGAAATCAAACTCACAAACACTATATCCCCATGCAAATGTATCATGTATCTTCAGTTCAAATGTTTGAGTGAAAATAATTATGGAGAAATCTAACTTGATGATAGTTTTTTTTTTTTTTTTTTTTAAGTCTTTTTGTTTGTTTTTTTTGTTCAAAGAATTTAGATTGAACTCTTATGGCTTCTTTAAACGAGGATTAAAAGCTTTTCTTTTATGTCCTAGTCTGTGGAGATTTTAGAATTGAGTTTGTAGATTGAAAATAAAAGGTATCACTTGCCATTTTTAATCCAGCTTTATTCACGTGAGAAACATGACCATGCAAACTGAGACAAAAAAAAGGCAAAAATATGATAAAAAGCTTCACCAGGGATCAGTGACCGACTTTTTTTTTTTGGGGGGGGGGTTCAGTTCTGTATATTTAGTCTTGGATTATTTCTCCCACTTTCTTTCTTCTGTCATATCACAAATCTTTGTTTGCACAAAAAAAAAACTCAACGTCTGTAGGATAATGTTGAAAATGTTAACTAACCAAGCACACGCTGTAATGAGAATGAATGCTTGTTTTTAAAACAGACAAAACAATTTTAACCATTTTCTCTCCACCACCTGTTGGGTATTGTGGAGTAATTACATGAAGATTAATCCCTGTTTCTTTTTTTATTTCCTTTTATTTTTTTTGTTCTCAAAGGCGGACTTGGCTGGGGCTTGTGGGTGGGGTGGGCGCAGTGGTGGTGGGGTGGGTGCACTGGTAGCTTTTGTTTTATATCCCAGGTTACATTCCGGAGTTTCCTCTTCGGAGGCGGCCATTCCGTGCTTGAAAACGCAGTTCCTACTCTGTGAATGAAATGTTGTATAAATCAATGTTTGAAAATAATGATACTGAAACTATCTAAGTTAAAATTTTAAAAACTTTCTTTTTGTCTGCCATGGGTGGGTTAACCCCTAACCCTAACCCTAACCCTTAGAATCGCATGCTGTAGAATTGCTTAAAAAGTGCATATGGAATTAAGTCCTTTGATGTTTTTCTTTGAGAAAATAACCTGTTAAAAACTGTCATTACCGCTGTATTTATATTGTTTTTCCTCTTTGTTTTGGCTAATCTTGTGCATACATTATGGCAGAGCTGTGCGCCAGGGAGAGGTAAATGCATTAACCACAAATTCATGGTTAAAAAGAAACATTCCCACTTAAAATCCCTAATGTCTGGAATGATGCTTGAAGAAAGGAATGAAAATAAGGTGTCCGTCCCGTTTCTACACAGACCACTTTGGAACGTGCGTGTACAGACGCAGCACACGGGCATACGCACTTGCACAGACACGACACAAGAACAAAAACATCGATTCATTCTGTAGCAACCTTTTTCCAGAAACAAGACAAAATTTACTAGAATTATTTTGTAACAGGTTTTTTTCTGGCTTTCTTTAATACAAATAAATAAATGGGGGGGGGGACTAAAAAAAAACTTTGAACATCTGAATGGCAGAACTTTCTGTAGTTCCCTAATCACTGTAAAAACAGAAGCTCTTTGCAGTAGTGGCATTTTTTTTTTCCTCTGCGACATTCTGTACAAAAAAATGTGCTGTAATTGTGCGTTAGGCCTGGAGGTGGCAAAAAATAAAATAATAAAAATTAAGTTCCCTTTTTCATTTTCTCTATCCATGGAATAACTGTAGAAATCTGCTCCACTCTTGTCCTTTTTCATCTTTTGTATTTAATTTTCAAGTCAGTGTACTACAGAAAGCTGGATGCAAGATAGAAACTATATTAAAATGTACTGTTATTTAAGATGTAATAAAAAGCAGTTTGAGATGAACATGTCTGCTTGATCACTTTTTATTTTTGAAATCATTAGTGTTCTGTTCTCTATGCCAGCCTCTATGTTCACTTTCACATGTAGTGTGAACACTTAAAGGCTTTCAGTGGAAATAAAACAAGCTTGTCGCTAAGGCAGCAGGTCCAGGACACAGTGATCTCGAAAACCTGGTATGTGACACACTAAGCAACAGCCCAAATAAGATGTGCTGCACCACAGGGACTAGTGTGCAGTCTATCAAAGAGAGGGGACGGACTCATATCCGGGGATTGGGGTTGCAGTTAGAATAAGGGTTTGTGCTGTCAGGTATTGCGGTATCCTGATGAGAATCTCTAGGTTTTAAGGTTGAATGAAGATTAGTAAACGAGATGAGCTCAGGCTCATGAGTGAATAGCAGCAAGACATGTTTCTGCTGATTATTTTATGGCTGTCTTTTTAAAAGGAGGCATTTTGATCTTATCTTCATTAATGCTGCCAGAAGGTCATTGGCTTGAATTTTGACTAGTATTTTTTCAGGATATTCTAGGCAATCGTTAGTTGACTTATTCACATTTGGACATCTCCAATTGTAGCAGGTCAATTGTTTGAAATACACTTCTGTTTATATAGACTTATTAAAGACAACTTTAAAAACATGGGTTACTTGCTAAATATGGAAAAGATAGCATTTATTTAGTAGGTTAAAGCATAGTTCTGAATTTACATCTGTGGGGATTGCCCTCCAACATCTCACGGATTTATTAATCTTTCATATCTCATTTTTAATCACTTCAACCTTCCCAAACTGATTAGTCCCATTTCTGTATAAGCCCAATTTGCTGGACAACTGGCAGTTTGTTAAATCAGTGCCCCCTAAGCAGCCGCCTATATTATTGACCGGTCCTGCATTGCACCACAATGCAGTGTGATAAAAATGTGGTCAATAGCCAAGCTCAGGGTGGGTAGGGAACCCTGATCCTAGAATGCTGGAATCCAGCAGGTTTTCCATCCTACCTGCTCTCTGATGAACCACACCTGATCTCAGGCAGATAGTAACTCATTAGGTAGGACAGAAAACCTGCTTGATACTGGCACTCCTGGATCAGGGTTGCCTACCCCTGGTCAAGCGGATATTCTGGATGAATTATTAGACCACCACAGACATTGTTAAATTGTTTTATATATACATTTTTTATTTGCCTCTGTACTACAGTTCTAGATGCACTCAACGATAGTTTATCGTTACCCAGTCTGCAGGAAGCATGCCCGTAAGCACTGCATTGTACTCAGTACTTGGACCAGTACAAATGACCATAAACTCTTTGAATCCTTCAAAACAACCAGCTTTGCAGATTTCAGTGCTATTAAAGCATTTATTTGTTTAGCAGAGACTTCTCAACAGAAAGTAGGGTCAGTCAGTCCTGATCTAAGAATGTGCACATGTACCATGTGCAGAAGCTGAGTGTTTGTTTTTCTTACAAGAGAAGTACATTTATATCAAATATTATGTCAAGGGAACTACGCCAGGGGTCCAGCAAAGACTTGAACCTTCAGATTGCTGCCCTAGGTCCTTAACTTCTACATATAATACTACATTATGGTTCTGTGTTCTTCAGTCTGGTCCAAAGTGTTTTCTCTGGATAACTACTGCTATCTCACGGCTGCTTTCCTGGTTGTGTAATCTGACCCCTGTCGACGAACCTGACGTTTGCAGCCCTGTAGCCTCCAACTACAGCCTATTTCCTGGCTTTGCCCTGTATGCTGTTTTCATTGACAATAATAACGCCCTGTCAAAGGACAACTGCAGAGCTTTTGCCAGTTGTTGGCATGCTGGTTCTGGTTTCAGCTAGAAATTATTTTTCTTGGCTGGATGGGTTCAATTATCGCCTAGGCATCACACCTGCTAGAAATGCATTTTTTTTTAAAAAATACACTTTAAGAAATGTTTAAGAAAGGTGTTGTCGTTAATAAAATGTTAAATTCGCTGTCCGTGCGCAACTTGTACAGTGTAGATTAACATATTACACAGAAATGACTTCCCTGTTCATCCGTCGCGTAGATATGACGACATGGGCTTTGTGGCTAGTGGCGCGCGGTGGCACCCGCGGACCGGTGACGCCCACGCGGAACCGGCGCGTGCGCTCCTCAGTCCGCAGCAGTAAGGAAACGGGGAGCTTGCGCGCGCGCGCAACACGGCTAGCTGGTTAAGTAGAAGCGAGCTGGATAAAAAAAAAGTGAGCGATGGGTCTCGTATAAGGGAAGGATATTTTGTGCGTCGAGGTAGAGACCGGTGTGGGAGAGGTGCTGTGAAGTGTCTTTTGTGCCGCACAACTACACGCACAGTTTCAGGTAAATTAGCTGCCTAGCTAAACGACTGCAGTCGCTCGTGACAGTGTCGGTCTTGTGTTATTTAATGTGTGGATATACTCGGTTCTTCGCTATCTTCTTAACACGACGTGGCTTGCTAACACGACAAAACCCGCAGAAGTTGGTGCGAGTGTCGCTTAATGTTTCTGGTGATGTATTGGAAAGGCGAAGCGGGGTGGATAGCTGACTGGATCATGTTACTGTGTGGCGGTTCCTCCTACTTTTCGTGTCGAAAATGTGTCTCCGGCAAGACCGAGCTGTTTTAAAAACACGAGCCTGCCATCGTCAGTCTGTTTGTGGCGGGATCGACGGCAAACTATATCGTTCCTGTACGCTGTGGTGTTTGAGTCAGTGTGGTTTTTTAATTCAGAAATGTTGCCTTCATTTAACAAGCTTTCGTGCGACAGGCGGATGACTGACATGTAAGATTTATCTTTGGAGGCTTCGTAAGACGCTAAGAGTCCTCATCACGGGGAGGCGCAGCCTAAGGAGGGCTCTTCGGCTCAGCTGTCAGTGTCATGCTGCACTCGATTAAATGTTAAATGATAATTGAATTATAATTGAATACGTCAGTCGTGCATTTCCTGCTGTAAATCAGTGTGGCTAGCAGCCTACTGTCAAATGGATAAAACTTGTCTTACTGCTTTTGTCAGATGTGAAATATATAGAGGCCTCTGTCCGAAATAATACTAAACCATCAGATACTATTTTTAAGTGGGTTTCTGCACTTTCAGCCCTGCCAGTTTTACTGTAACACCGCGATTTCATTCATTCGAAGTGAGACCGTTCTGTGGGGAATGTGAGCAGCCAGCGTACACAATGTTCTAGGGCTTTGTAAATGAGCAAAGCTTGTTGGTGGTGAGATTTAGAGAAGCTGCCCAACAGTTGGATCCTCTCAGACTTTATTGGTTTTTATTATTATGTTTTTGATTGTCCTTAATTCAGGGGAGTGGTTGTGAATATGCGCCTCGCTGGCTCCCCCAGCCGAAATGGCCGTCTTTTTGCACCATTCACCGCCGCACTGTCTCCAACCACCTTCCTCCACTAATGTGGATGAATAATGGCAATATAGTCGGTTTTTTTATGCATCGTTACCTTTAACGGTGCGGTTATGTACGAGTAGTTTGTTTCACATACCGCTGTGTTGTTTTGGTACGAAATAGACAGACTTGATTCCTTTTAACCAAAAAAGTGCTCTGTAAATAATTTGAAAAATGCCCCAATTTATGCTTCATTATACAGGGTAGTAGTAGTAATTGTAGTACTAGTCAATCATACAACTCCCAGTGAACATTTTACTCTTCTACTTCTTGCGTTCTACGTATTTGTAGCACCAAAGATTCATGGGAAACTGAGGATTGGAAATCTAGTGATCTAGATCAGTATGTAGTCGCCTTTTGCTAAATCACTGTCGGCAGCCGCAAAATTGGTCATGGTTGGCGGTACATATAATACAAGAATATGGTTCTAATAGGGCCCTCTGATCATAAGATCGATCTGTCTGTCTCATCTGTGTAATGACTCTGAGATGACTGCTGTCTTTGTTGCCTGTAAAGTATTACTTATTAGACGTAGTAAAGTAGGGACATATTGTATTTTATGCATTAATATGAAACTGCGATTATAACTATTAATTGTAGGTTGTGAATCTGATGGCTCTGCATTGCTGCTTATGTTATGTCTAATCTTCAAAAGTGTGCTTAGATATGGAATCATATTCTGCACTTTTAAATAAAAACATTTTAATGGGGGGTCTGACTACGCACATGAATCACTTAGTGTCAGTGTGTTTCTCAGCATAATATTTGAGGTTAAAAACAGACTGTAAGAAAAACGGTGAGTAATAACAAGGTTGTGTTCCTTTGTAAGCACAGGTAGCAATAAAAATCAGGTGTTTTCCCACATACTGCCATCCCTCCATTTACTGCGATGTTTTACGACTTAACCGGCCTTCTTTCATACCGGGACATCTATTTACCGAATTATTTTCCGCTAAAGAATATCCTTAAAGAAACACTACAAAGATAGAGATGTATATAAGAAATATATATTATATATTTTATATATTTTAATTTCTTTATTGCTTTTTGACATTTTCAGCCAAATGTTTTTAGCCATGGGTTGAAAATTTACGCACCGAATTTATCGACACAACAGTTTCTAGCCAAATAACCTCCACCCAACCATACATCTTTTAAGCACTTATTCTGGTCAGGGTCACGGAGCAAAGTATCCCTTTGCAATAGATTTGCAAGGCCTCCAGGTGCCGGCTGGATACCTGTAGGGCGTGATGGATGAACACCCTGCTGGCAAACATCAAGTCTTTATTCTACACACGCATTGTTTTGTCATGCTTCATTGTGCTTTTAGCTTTTATTTATTAAGAATTTTTGTTATTGCATGTAGACGGTGTTTTCATTAAAAAAAATGTTTTTTTTTATATATATATATTTTGGTAGGGGTGGAAATGCATCATTTTTATTAATGTGAATAGAGGGAAGGCTGTAGTATCAAATTTAAAAAAGTTTTGACGCAAAATATAGGCTTACACCGTTGGAAAGGGTCATTAAGAAAGTTCATCTGAAGATACTCTTTTTTTTTTTTTTCTTTTTTTTTTTTTATAAGGGTTTTATGTACTGTTTTGAGAAGATCACTGCCTTTGTTTATAACGGTAATCAAATGGAGTTCCCCGCAGAGTGGTAATAAGGAAGTTACAGCCGTAGTTTCATGGAAAAATTGCTTCATTGATGCTTGTGTGAAGAAATTCTCTTTTTAATTGTGTAAAATTACACTGGTTGACTGGTTGAATGTTGGAGAAGAAGGTTGTTGCTTCGGTATTATTTTTACAGATGTCAATGAAACAGTCTTTCTGTTGATCCAGTGAACTAAAGAAGATTTTGCTGCTGTTTAGGTGTAACTGGAAGTCTGATGTTTACCCATTCTCCCACCTCCAGAGCAGGCAATGGATGAATGCAGAGAAGCGGCCTGGTCCTGGCGAGCCTCTGAGTCAAACACAGGGTCTTTGCCCTACTACCTCCCAGGCCACGATGGTGTGGAGCCACCTGGTCGAGGGCACCCCGCCCATAGTCGATTCAAGACCCGCAGCCTGTCGACCTCTCACGCCCTGATAGGGTCTGCCAACTTCAGGTAGGAGAGTCCCTCTCCACGTACCCTAAGTTTTGACTTCCCCTTCTTTGTCTCAGAATGCTCCATGGTCAACATAGGACCCGTTGGACTAGAGCAGCAGTTCTGATCTGTACACAGATCTCTTACTCTACTCAACATACTTGCTTGGTTTAGCCAGAAACACCTTGATGATTCATTTGTTGAATCTTGTGCATCATAGGTGAGATTCAGGTAAAAATGATTGAGAACCATTGTATTAGAATCTTTGATTGTATTAGACTAGAATCTTTGATTTGTTCTTATGTCCTATAGCTTTGGGTAAGCGATGAGTGGCGTTGCCACAAAATGTTTTTGAACCTGTTAAACCTAGAACGTTCTCCTCCTTTCTCTTTTTCCAGTTTGTCCTGTTTCTGTTGTGTCCCCCATTCCTTTTGTTTCTGTACTCGGAGATACTGATGGAATGCAGCTTTGTGGATTGTAACTATAATCCACCGGTATATTGCAAGATCCTATTCTTGACGTTAACGTTACTCAGCGATAGTCGCTATCTACTTTCCAAAGGTGAATATTTAACAAGTACCATGTTGGCTAAGCAGAGTAAGAGTCACGCACACGATGGCACAGATGCAAAGTGTTGTCTGATCAAGGAAGTATTAATGTCAAGGCTTTGCAGCTGGTGGTGTTACTGGATTTCCTCAACGAAGATTTCTCAGCCGACTGACCTTTATGCATGGCCTTTTTCCTTTTTTGCTAATTGCAAACTTGCATGTATTCAGGGTTGCCCAAGGTTTCAAAACCACAGCCTGGAACTATGTCTAGCCATCTTCCTAAATAAAACGGCCATTCTTTTTGTTTGGAAATGATGATATTTCTCTGCTCAAATATAGAATACAGAAATGTTTGGTTTTTGTTTGGTATCATAACAGCCATGATACCTTATCTGTCATCTGTTGGGTAAACTTCCTTTAGTGGATGGTTATGTAATGGTAGGCTAATAATTTATACATCTTATCTAGTTTAGTTAACTATTAACAAAAAATACTGGTCTACTTTTTTAAGGTTTATCTAAAAATGGTACCTTTAAATCAAACAATTGAAAAATGATAATGTTGCCTAATTAATGAAATCATGATCTAATACTTTGTTGACCAAAATACTCGTGCTGCTACATCAGACTCAGTTTTACGTTTACACACCTCAATAGATAAATCGTTTATTTTGCCACTTGCAGAAGTACATTGGAATTTTTTTCTTTGCCTGCCCCTCACTGCTCTCTGTAGCTTGGGGGGGTGGGTCACAGCACAGGGTCAGCCAACATGCAGCACCCTTGGAGCTGGGGGTTAAGGGTCATGGACATATGACTGTTCTGCTGAGGTTGGGGTTTGAACCTGCGATCTTCCAATCACAGGCACAGAATCTTAGCCCACTGAGCCACTCATTGCTTATGAGTCACATACTCCCAAGGGGTGACCTGCTGTTATATACTTGAGCACACTATCATGATCTCTTGTGTAAAAACCGTTAAATGGTACAGAAGTGTTTGTATGTGAAGGACTAAAGTTTCTATTGTTTTTCCTGATAACATCTGTGTGATTCAGTCACAGCTTATTAAAAAGGTCTGTTCAAGGGATTCTGCAAGCAGCTAATTTTTCCTTCCTGAAAATAAACACTACACTATATTATTACAAATATGCTATGCATTCACAACTGTCATCTGATGCTCAGGACTTTCAGCTGACCATTTTACAAAAAGTATCCCCCGAAATCATTTCCGTGTTTGCTGTCTGTTTTCTGCTCTATTGTATTAGCACTCAGGGAGAGTTGCTCATCAGAAATCAGGCCTGTAGCAGATGGGCACCCATTAGACCCATATCACTAATACGATTTGCGCACTAAGATCATGTAATCTGGTAATCTGGTGCCCCCGACGGGGCATGATTTTTGTGTGGCCCTTGAATGCTGGTCTAACACTTTTTTTTTTTTTAACTTTACTGACTTTATATATTCCGAGAGCATTTTATTCAGTTTCGTGCTTCCTGTCTATGTATCCATACATAAATAATTCATTAGGTCCTGGAAGGTCAGTGCATTGCCTGGAGGAAGGTGTAAACCTTGCCCAAACCACTGCAGATTCAGCTCATCATTTCTCTGTCCAGAAATGTCACATTTAAATGATTTTTCATGAAAATAAAGGATTCTTCTTACTCTTTTTGGCAACCTATGTCACTCTTTCAGGCTTCTATAGATATAAAAATGTAAAGGAAAAAAATCATGATTTCAGTCAATCAATTGTAGTCTCAATTTTCTCATGGAAGTCTACAAGAAAACTACTAAACTAGGTGCCAAAATAAAGCTTGACAATTAAAGTTTTTCAAGACATTTGTAGCAAAACCCTCTGTGGATCAGTTTGGTAGGTACTTCAATAACCATATCTCAGAAACTGGGGGGTATTCCACAAAGCAGGATTTCTTGCTTAGCTGGTTAACTTGACAAATTTAAGGTAGTCTGAGCTAAA
>JAAGVU020000103.1:381849-396867 GCA_011763525.2 Mormyrus iriodes | reverse complement strand
TTACCGTACAATAGAAAACCGCCAGTTCTTGGTACGGGTCGGGTATGGCTCAGGTACGGTTCACTTACCGCGCAATAGAAAACCGCCAGTTCCTGATACAGGTCGGGTATGGCTCGGTTCTTGGTGGGAGTGGAAACAGGCCATTAGTCAGGATTGACAGGGCAGGTCAGAGCAGATGCACCCAGCTCCACTATCTCCCCTCTAACTGTGTGCCCCCCCCCCATCTGCCTATTCTAGGAGAGTGTCCCCCCCGTGATGGCCTTCAACCTGGGGTCCCTGGGCTTCCTCACCCCTTTCAACTTCGACACATACCAGTCGCAGGTGACGCAGGTCATCGAAGGTGAGGGCTCTGTTCATGATCAGAGAACCTTTTTCAGAGCCAGTACCTGTGGTCAAGTAGATGTGGTGCCGTGGTTCTACACCTAGAGGTTACTCCCACCCCTCCCCCAGTTCCACTTGTCAGCCAGTTTCGTAGGAAATGGCCACGGCGTGTGCCAATGTCCTGCTCACTGGCCGAGGAGCCGCCGTGGCGTCATGCTGGGTCGCTTCCACACACAGGGAATGCAGCCATCGTCCTGCGGAGCCGGCTGAAGGTGAAGGTGGTGCGGGGGTGTGGCGAGAAGAAGGCCTTCACTCAGGACGCTGTGGACGAGACGGGCCTGATTGTCACCAATGGTGATGCGGAGGTGGCCCGCGTGACCATGCAGTACCAGGTGAGCAGGATTGACTGGTGCTGGGTGTGGGCCCCTTTCAGGCAGTAACCTGCAGATCTGTTTGTGTGTCGGCTACTGAAGCCACAGTCACTCAGGTATTGTAGTTATGCTAGCTCAGGCTAGAACTGTCAGTTGAGCATCTGAACGCAGTGCCACTGCCGCAGGGTGATGATGTCAGCAGTGGGATCGGCGCCACTGGGCCACTTACGGCGGGATTACTCACCATAGCAGGGAGCAAATCTGTATGAAAGTCAGTCATTCAGACTACTGAGTTGACTGTGATAATTTCCTGGTATTATAATGTGTATATCTAGGGGAACATCCATTTTTCTGTTATGTCCTCACATGTTTTATAGTGCTGTGTTTTCTGAGTGACAGCTTAATTACAGTGTTTCTCTTAATTCTCTCTCTGTGGGTGGGGGTAGACCTAACTGGGAATGTGTGTGGTTGTGGCTCAGTGAAAGGTCCATGTTTTCCTTCTCTGTGGATTCAGGAGTCTGTGGCCTTTTTGCAAGTGAGTCACGGGCACTTTGGTCCTGTTACGTGTTTTGGTGATTACTTGGCCCAGATGTGATGGAATGACTTGTGTGAAAATGCCACCTGCTTATTGACATCCATGTTTTTGTCTTTCCTAAGGATAAGGTTTTTGTTTCAGAATTAAGAAGTATTAGGGATGAGTTATTGATTATATAAATGCTTATAATTGTTAGAAATTTTAATTTTCCACTAGTAGAAATGTGTGCATGTTTTCTGATGCCTTATGTTGTATTATCTTGTTTTAGTGATTGTGTGTGTGTGTATTTTATTCAGGATCAGGAAGGGATGTGAGACAGGACAGGTCTAAGAGCCCAGGTCACGTGACCTTCTGCATATTCTATATCAGCGTTTCCCAACCCAGTCCTCAGAGACCACCAAATGGTCTGCATTTTTGCTCCCTCCCAGCTCCCTGCCAGGCGGTCTATGTTTTTGCTCCCTCCCAGCTCCCTGAGAAACACTGCTTTGTATCGTAGGTGCTGAATGAGGTGGTCGTGGACAGAGGCCCCTCCTCCTACCTCTCCAACGTGGACCTCTTTCTCGATGGTCACCAGATCACCACCGTGCAGGGAGATGGTGAGAGCTTACGCTCAGTGGGCAGGCCGGATGTGGGCTGGCCGGATGTGGACTTTGTCAGTCATTCTACTGCAATCTACAGTTCCCTGTCAAATTATCGAACCCCACCCCAAAAAAATGATCATGTTTGGCTCATTACAAATGGTGCATAGATACATTCTTCCTGTTGGTTTTTTAATTGCAAACTCGCAGGCTTTCACAGTAAATTTCATAAGCCAAAATTAATTGTCAGCGAATCTTTTAAAGAAATTCCAAATCCTGTAAAATGTCACTTGCTGGTTTGGGGTAAGTAGCTACCAGCTTTTTACATGTTTTGGAGTGATTTTTGCCCTATTCTTCATGGCAGACTTACTCCAGCTCACTCGAGTTAGCTGGATGCCACTGGCTGACTGCAATATCCAAAGAAAGCCGCAGGTTCTCTGTAGGATTTAGACACTGACTTTGACTCAGCCGCTGTAGAATGTTCACCATTTTGTTTTTTAATCCCTATCCCTCCTGCCTTGCTTTGGCCTTGTGCTTAGGATCACTAAAGGGTTAATTTATTCCCAGGTTTCGGTTAGTTGTTTTGCAGATTGATGCAGCTGGTCTTGTAATACCTGCCTGTATTTTACACCATCTATTCCCCCTTCAGTGTTGACTAGATGCCTAGTTCCTGAAGATGATTCCCCCTTAGCTTGGGATGTCCGACCTTCTGCGTTTGTTTTGTACCCTGTTCTAAACTAATGATACTCAGTTGCTTTATTTCTAACTCCCTCTTACTGCTCTGTAGCCTTCACTTTATCACTGGCAAGACTGTCAGCAAGAAGGAGTTAGAGAAGCTTGGGGGGGGTTATCACAGGTGGAGGCCAACTGTCAGACAGCAGTGTCCTTGGTCAGGAAATGTTTCCAAGTCTGTGTCGTTTTCCTCTTCCATCTGGAGCTTCCGGAGCACCAGGGTTCAAAACTTATGCATGCAGCATTTATCAGTTTTTGATTTTGGCTTTGAATTTACTATGAGAGGCTCCTCTTGATGATTTTTGGTGAGCTCAAACCCCCCCCCCCCCCCAAATCATCACAAAAGTAATCTTGTAGATGGGCACCTCTTTGCCTTGTGGTTAACTTATGTAATTCATGTTTTTTGCAAAGTCAACTTACAAGAATTCAGTTCATTTTATATAAAGTCTTCCCCAAAGTGGTTAGCCTAAAGCTCTTAACACGGAACAGTGGCAAAGAATCACTTTCAGACTGACTAAAGTTGTCTGTAGGCCTTGACTTTCTCCTGTCTGCATTTTGCATTCACTCTCTCGTTTGCCTGTGGTAAATTACCATTAAAAGTAGACATTGCATATGTGTATTAATTTGATTAACAAACCGTGTTCTCAGCTGCAAGTGCTACAGTCGTAACAGCCGTGCTGTTATTGGAGCAGGCTTACTGACACGACTCTCTCTGTCCTTCCTCGCAGGTGTGATAGTTTCTACGCCCACAGGAAGCACAGCATATGCTGTGGCTGCAGGTGCCTCCATGATCCACCCTAACGTCCCAGCTATCATGATCACGCCCATCTGTCCCCACTCCCTTTCATTCCGTCCAATCGTAGTGCCTGCAGGGGTGGAGCTTAAGGTAGGCCTTGGCACAGGGTGGGGTGGGGTGTCTCTCCAACATCTGTTTTGTTATCCTGGATAACAGAATACGTTTCTGACAGTACAGAGGCAGTTCTCTAAACACCCTAAATCGTTTTGTCACTAGCATTGATAGACAGTGTTTCATTAGTAATATTTTTTTTTGTTAACCATGTACATTGTTTTGGCTTAAGTTGCCCTCTGGGTGTCAGTAGTATAGGACGTGTTGTGGTGACTTCACTCCAGGGGCCTGTATCACGAAGCGAGATTTGTTGGTTAGCTAGATAACTTGCCGGATTTAAGGTATTCTGGGCTTAATGTAAAGTGAATGACGATAAAGGCCATTTAATGCAGGCTACCATAAACCCGACAAGTTATTCGGCTAAGTAAGAAATTGGCGCATACCCGGTTGACTGCCATTGTCTCCTCAGATCATGCTCTCGCCTGACGCCCGAAATACTGCGTGGGTCTCACTGGACGGGCGGAAGAGGCAGGAAATCAATCACGGCGACAGGTGGGTCACTTGTGCTTACTGTACAACAGGCTGAGTTTTTGCAGACTTTATGGTGTATGGAAGCCCTGAGGTGCACACAGCTTTGGTTCTGTAGCTCAGCAAGTAGAGCATTCTGCTAGCAACCCCAGGGTAATGGGTTCTAATCCCAGGGAGCATAAATTGTAACCCTCCCCCCCACGTAAGTTGCTTCGGATAAATGCGTCAAATAAATAAATGTGATGTAACTAGCATAATTTTAAAAATGCATGAGCTGCAGTCAGACTCTGCTGTTCACCTAACATTTATGTAGATGGATAGTTCAGGCTCCATTCTGGGTGTCCGTAAAGCAGTGTGTCCCAACCTGGTCCTCGGGGACCCCCAGACAGCCGGGAGGGAGCAAAAACGTGGACTGTCTGGCAGGGAGCTGGGACGGAGTAAAAATGTGGTCCATCTTGGGGTCCCCAAGGACCCAGTTGTGAAACACTGCCTTACAGGAAGAGGAATAACTTCTGTATGATGCAGCTGTAAAGTACAGTTTCAGTATGTATGTACTTTCCTGCTAACCTGTATGCAGAAAGGGAACTTAGTTAACAGGCTAGAATGGCAGCTTGTGATCTTGTATACATCTCTCTACGTGTGTCTTCCGGACTGACTGACTGATGTCTCCTCTCCACATCCACAGTATCACCATCACCACCTCCTGCTTCCCCGTCCCCTCCATCTGCTACCGGGACCCCGTCAACGACTGGTTTGAAAGCCTGGCTCAATGTTTGCACTGGAACGTGAGGAAAAGGCAGAATAACCTAAGTTCTGAGGAGGAGGAAGAGGAGTGTTAAGAATGGGGGGGGGTTGTGAGCACTTTGTGAAGATTCCTGGCCTCCTGGGGATTTTGTGGGGAGCTGTCAGGATTCCTCTTCGCACTTTGTAAAGCTCTGTGCGGATTCTGTCGGATCTTCAGGGTTTCCATGATGAAGGTCCTGGTGCACCTGTAGCTATACAATCACGTCAAGGAACTTTCTGGAGATATTGCTGGGCAACAAGACTAACTTGTTTTACCCTTTTTCAAAGAGGCAAAAACAAGTCTGTTGGGGAGCAGCTGAAATTAGCATCCCACTTTGGCAATAAAAAAAAAAATTATAGGTGCCTTAAAAAGATGTATGAATATTAAAACAAGTGTAAATGGACTGTTAGTAACATTCTAATTAACAGAATACTTTGTTAATGAAACATATCAGCCTGACAGTTTATAGAAAGTTTTTCTGCGAAACTTGATGACAGTTGACAGTTCTGTGCTTTTTTCTAAATCCATGTTTTTTTTTTGTCATGTGTTCCATTAATGGTAAGTTACGTCCTTCAGGTGCATCTTAGTGTGTTTTTGGCCTCTTGAGAGTTTGCAGTAAATCAGGGCATGTTTGTCACAGGACGCCCACCAGTGACATGTTTGCCTGCTCTGCTTCAGGTTGCGTGACCATCACTGTTTATTATTATTATTATCACTATTATTAATTTTTTTTTATTGGTTTTGGGTTTCACTGTAATTTTTGTGCATAATTTTTTTTTCATTTGAAATTTTTTCCTTTAGTTTAAGCTCTGTGGCTGTTTATAGAGGCTGTCATCGTCTGTGCATTGCCCAGATAGAGATGAATTACCCATCCATGGTAAATTGGGGACTGGTGCTCTGAGCAGCGTGCTTTTCAAAGTGTCCTTCCTTTGATGGCTACGCGGCAGTATTTTCTCAGTACACCTCCTCGAGTACTCCCGAGAGCGTCAGTTAGGCTTTATGATGCCTATGTGGCAGTATTTTCTTGGTACACCTCTTCGAATACTCCGGAGAGTGTCTGTCAGGCTTCATGATGGCTACGTGGCAATATTCTCTCGGTACACCTCCTCGAGTATTCCCGAGGGCATCTGTCAGGCTTTATGATGGCTATGTGGCAGTATTCTCTCAGTACACCTCCTCGAGTACTCCCAAGAGCATCTGTTAGGCTTTATGATGCCTATGTAGCAGTATTTTCTTGGTACACCTCTTCGAGTACTCCCGAGGGCATCTGTCAGGCTTCATGATGGCTACGTGGCAATATTCTCTCCGTACACCTCCTCGAGTACTCCCAAGAGCGCCTGTTAGGCTTTATGATGCCTATGTGGCAGTATTTTCTTGGTACACCTCCTCGAGTACTCCCGAGAGCATCTGTCAGGCTTCATGATGGCTACGTGGCAATATTCTCTCGGTACACCTCCTCGAGTACTCCCGAGGGCGTCTGTCAGGCTTTATGATGACTATGTGGCAGTATTCTCTCGGTACACCTCCTCTAGTACTCCTGAGAGCGACTGTCAAAGTCACCTGGTGCCAGGGAGGCAGGCTCGGGTGGGAGAGGTGTGCAGAGTCTTACAAATCCAGTCTTAACATATAACTTACACACTATTTAATCTGATCCCTCAATCAGAGTGTTTCTTAACTGATGCCAACTTCTGTGTCTTTTCTCATATATTTTAAATGTAGGGTGTTTGTCTAAGTAAGTTTGTTTCATACAGATGAGTAGTGAATGTGATATGCCAGCTTCCTCTTTGGCAGCCTACCCACCTACCAGCCGCCCAGTTTAAACACCCTCACCTCACCCAGCGTATGCCACTTTCTCTCTCACACACACACACGCGAGGGGCTGAGCACTGTTTCTGCCATTCATAAGTGTGTGTGACATTGTTTGAATGTGATTATTTCCACTGTTGGTCATGAAGTTCTTTGGAGTAACATTTTACCTGAAACTGTAAACTCTCATTGATAGTTGCCTTTGTTTACAAATGACTGGCATTTTAGCCCCACTGTACAGCACTGTAGCTGTACATACCTGGGATTGTTCCTGTGTAGGACTCTGTCTGAAGGGTAGATATTCAAATTTCTGTGTGCATACCCCCCCCCGGTTTGTTTGACCAATCATCTTTATCTGTAGTCCTTAATCAGTGGATATGTCTTGTAAAATAATTACTTCTTCTAAAAAAACATTTGCTGGTTAACCTTTTGGGTTTATGCCTTTTGTACAAAAATTTTTAATTATCATTCCTTGATTAAGATCTACCCATTGCTACTGAGGTGCAAACATTCTGGATAACAAGATTGAATTTAATCTTATTTTTTTCTCCATGGTGAGATGGCTGTGTATATTTTATATAAAATACTATGGCACATATTTAAACAAACTTCGTCAACTTATTTAATTTTTTGGTCTTTATGGTATTTTTTTTTTTATTTTGTTCCCCTTGCTAGAATTTTCTAATTGTCATATTCATACTGAAAATACAGATTTGCTGTTTTTCAAAGCATTTTAATAAAACTGTATTAAACCTGATTTTATTTTAGTTTGACAGCTGGTCAAGATTATTTGAAATATTGCAGTTTTTTGACTTGGTGACATTGTAGCTTGCCGGATTATAGTTTACTGTTTTTAAGAGTTTCTTACTGGTAAGGAACCCAAAGGGTTGCAGTCTGAGAGGGCCAGCTTGACCGTCACCTGAACTTACACCTCCACAGTCAACTGTCAGTTCCTCTGACTGGTTTTGGAAAAAAAACCATCAGAACATAAGTGAAGTTTTACTTCCTCATTCTTATGTTCTGGTAAAACGTGTTGAGCAACAGATGTTGCAGAGCTCCGCCACAGGGCAACCCAAGGAAAACTCCAGAACTGTTTTTGATGTGCCCACATTTTATTACATAAGAAGGCTCTCCAACAATGGGGAAAATGTAGAAGCCTCACAGCGATCCTTTAAAAATAGTTTATATGGGTTAATTTCAAAGAGGCTTACACAAGTGATGTTTATTTTACTTTTATTGCATATTGCAATCGCATCACATTAAATTTTTTAATTTATCAAGTGTTAAAGAAGCAATGAAAAAATAGCCAAAGGCCTTTAATCTGTCTGATTAAATACACACTTTGCATGAAAAACACATGGAAACACACCGCAAGGTCCAGCTCCGACAGTACTTTTTAAATTACGTTAATATAGAAAGGTTATGTGTAAATATAAAAATATACTAGCAATGTTAAGTAATATAAAATTAAGCTCTCTTTTAGTTTATAGTAGATAATCTCTGTTCAAAATGGACACCCAGAAAATTCCAAATGATTTGTATTTCATATCTTTGGTTTCCCTCCCCAAGTCACTTCCATAGTGTCATCAACAAGCTGGAAGACAAAAAAAAATACTTGGTGTTCTCTGTAACCAGTGCATTATGGGTTCTCTCTGAATAAAAATGCTTAAAAATACTTTCTGTGCAAATGGAATGGCAGTGACCCCTCATACATTGCATCTTGACACTATCAAAAAGGCACAAATAAGACGCTTGAAAAGAAAGTCCTATAAAACAAAAAATAATCAGGCAGAGATCATCATGGCAATCAAATGATGCAGGTGAGCTGATTAATGACCCATAAAACATACTTCATGATAACTGCACTCTACATGCAACACTACTGAAAATGGCCAATTATTCAGATTAGTTTTTGCTCCCTTGTAAGTGCAATGTGTAAGTTGTTAAAAAAAAAAAAAAAAACTTTATCCTAACCACTTCTCCCGTTTTATTGGCCATAGAATAACAACCAACACCAAAGATATAAAAATGTGCAATAAAAAATCATTTAAAAATACAAATAGTATCAAAATAACCAATCAACAGCAATAATTCTAGTACAAATCCTGACATTGCAGTTTTCACTGATCCATCCCAAACTTTGCCCTGGTCCATTTCACAGTCCAGTCAGGTGTTTACTCTTGAGGCGATGCAAACACTGAAACGTAAAAACAAATACAATTAAATTCATGTTGGGTAAAGAGCAGAGCTTAGGTACCCTTAAAAGTGTACTAAAACCCCCATTCTGAAGTACAATTACAACTGGTTAAAGAGACCATAAGCCTGAATCGTTTTACAATGTACTCATCAATATACTGAGAGCCGTTATAGGCCACAACTGCACCCCAAACAATGACCTGCGACCCGGGAAACTAATGATGGATGAAGTGATGCTTAATGAAACATTTGCTTATTTTTAGTCCCCACTAGATGGTGCTCTGTTCAAATAAAGGGTTCAAAGCATTCCCCAAAGTGAACCAAGAGCACCATCTAGTGCAGTCAAAAAATACAGCAAATGGTTCATGAAGGACTCACTGCAGGCGACACTTACTCCGCTCCCTCAGGCCCTGGCCGAAGCTGCGGTAGAGGCGGAACAGCGCTCCGAAGAGAACCACTTTGATCAGAACAGATATCAGGGAGCAAGTGATGGCGGCAGCCTCCAAGGCATACGATTTTTCATTTCCCCACCCCACAATGATCTGTGTACAGATTAGCACAGGTCACGGTAGTCAGACACAGGTGAGCAACAGCGAAGCCAACCAGCAGCATGAGCACGGACCATGTCCTCACCAACACCCCCAGGAGTCATTTTACATGCATTAATCAAAAGCTGCACTCTCCCTACACGGTAACTAATAATACATACGGCACTCACAAGTCTTGGGACACCTGCTAAATACAGTTAAAATATTGGAAATTTATTGGTTTTATAACAAAGATCATTACTTCATTTATTTGTTTTCAAATAAATTCACATTTCAAGTAATAAAGTAAAACCCAAATTTTAGTTCTAAAAGAGCTGGTTTAAGTTAAAAAGTTCATTGACAAGCGGCCTCACTGGGTGCTTTTTAATTAGTAACACCTTTGCAGTAACATAAAACAGCAAACATTTGTGTTTAGGATCCCTCTGGGAGCCAGTGACTGCAATTAATAGCAAAGTGGGAATAACAGAACTGAATGAGTCAGTCAAAAAACATGATGACACTTAATAAAAAGAAAATGTCTGTGTGTAAGATATGTGCAGGTACGTTACACATGGCTTATCAATGGACTTTTGTTATGAAACCAATAAATTTGTGAGCACTTTATATGAGCATGCAACCGCTTATGAGAAAGTTTCATATTGGGGGGGGGGGACAACTTAAGAATGAAGGCAAATTAAAATACTGGGGGATACACGCGCCCTCCCCCCCCGGTTTCTGTGAGAATACATTTAACGTATTTATTACTACAGTACTTTCATTTTATATGGTATTAGTGCCTTGAAATATATATGGGGAGTATATGGTGCATATGAAAAGTTGACAGCCGCTGCATAAAAGACGGGGGGTGCCACCTCACCGTGTACAGAAGGTAAATGAAATAAGCAAGTTCCGGCAGGTTCTGTAGGACGAAGAGCCACACCAGGGGCTTCTTTTCTTTTAATACCTAAAAATATAAAATTAAATAAACATACATTTTTTATGTAACTTTGATCCATGGTGTGTGTGCCCTGCAATGTACCGGCATGCCATCCCATACTGTAGTATACTACAGACCAATATAGTATACCATGAACCAAAGCACCATTATGCAATGCACTGCTGTGGAGTCTGTAATGAACCCAGTATCTCATTTTAGCATCTAGTCAGCACCTTCACCGCACTGGAATATCGCCATTTGTTTTTATTGAAAGGAAAATCTGCCCCCTGCTGGCCAACCAAGATCTCTTTCTATAGCACATTTCCCTTTACTATCCTGAAGGTCTCACAAGTTCAAATAAGCTGCCATTGCACCTCACCGGGTAAGTGAAGGAGGCTTGTCTGCCCCCGACTCGCATCACAAGCACACAACAGCGCAGACTCACGCACCGCTATGGCCCCGACCACGGCCGTCAGGAAGGCCCAGAAGATTCCGAAGCCCAGGATGATGCTGTGGGAATAGGACACGCTGATGCCCGCCGTCATGATCAGGATGCAGAGGCACAGCTGAGGAAGAAAATGGGCCCATGGGTCACACCTTAAGCACAACACTCAGCTGGAATTGCATAAAATTAATTTCAATTCCGTAACCTAGCATGTTTCATAGGAGAAATTACGTTAATGACTAACAAAGCTTAGGAGAACAAATCACCTTCAATAAGAGATCAACTTTATTTATTTTGATGTTATATAATTCTTTGTTTTTCTTGATAACTTCCTATTTCAAAGAAACTGGTAAAGTATAGTCTCCCAAGCTATTTTTCCACCTGCTAGGCAAATAGGTTAATGAATAGCTACACAGTGGCACAAAACCAGAGGAGAGCTGACTGGGGGCATACTTGGGCTTGGAGGTCAAAGGTCACCATGGAGAAGCAGAGGTTGAGAAAAAAGTACTGGTCTTGCAAGCTCTCCAGAGCGCCACCCACGCGGAAAGCCATCATGTTGGGCATCTGGATGAGCACCAAGGTGCAGATGACGTGCACCAGCCCGAGGGACAGGATGCACACAAACCGAGCCTGCAAGACCAACAATGACAGTCACATTCCTTGATTGTTATTTTTTGTTATTATACTTTGTTTGATTCAGCTCACAGCAAGATGACTCACAGCTTCTCCGCCACAGTAAAAAGGTTATTGCAATATAGTACAAACACTTCCACAAATAGCTAAAGGCTTAAATGCACAAGCGCTACAAAAAAACATCTTTCGACATTTTGTGGACACCAGAAAAACACTATCCAGCAAAGAACAAACATTCATTTAAACAGATTCAATAACCAAGGAGGAAAATCTACATCCAAGAACAAAAATGGCTAGTTGAAAACCAGCTTTATTATTAGAAAAATGAACTGTTTAAAGAACTTAAATTGTATTAATGAGTAATGTTATCAAGGATGGAATGTGAGGCTGGGTACCTGACTTAGGGTTCATAGTAACGTACTAACCAGGAATGAAACACACAACTTCCTCTTTACAGGCTTGTGTCCCTAAACTGCCGAATCACACCACAGCTTGGACATGGAACCATGTGGTTATTGGTTCAAAACCTCAGCAAGGTGAAATGCAGCTATGCCTTTGAGGAACATACTCTAACCATTTTGCTGCCAGCTGAAATAACCAGTATCATGGAACAGCAAGCCGAATGGAGGCATGCAGGACTCCCTTTGAACACGAGACGCACCAGAATGGTGACCCTCTCCTCGCTGGTGAGAACGATGAAGTTGACCACTGAGCGGACCATCAGCAGCAGGACGCAGAACACGAACGCAATGAGTTCCTGCCGGTTTTCCTGAAGGACCCCCCGTGTGATGTAGTACACACAGAACGCTGCAGGGCAAAGGAAGCAGGCATTGAGGGGGAGGGGTGGGTGTGGGAGTGAGATGCTTATTGCAACAAAACGGGAAAGACCCAAAAATCGCCATCTTCCTGAAAGTTGCTTAAACGCGGCTTTTTTCAGGTTCACATGCCCAGTCATAGATAAAATTTGCTAGCATGTTTGCGCCATGCAAAGTCTTTCTAAAAAAGCACATTACAGCAAACCTGAATTAACTAGAAAGACAGTGAGTTGTCCATTTCAGGACTGCTACTATACTACCTCAAAAATGTAAAAATCTGTAAATATGGAAAACAAAAAAGGAATTAATTACACAGCTTAGGAAACAATCATTTTACAGTCTGACGAGTGCCAGTAAAACTTACCCATTTCATTAAATTATACAGTAAAATCAGTACACTACTAGTCTAAATTGAAAAGTTTTCATATCCTTTTTTGTTACCCAAAAGAGAACCGTCAAGGGTCACTGTCAGGTCAAGCGCAATTACAATCATGCCGCACTTACTAATTCCCACAAGCTGTATGAGGGAAACCGTGAAATCCTCCAAGTGGGTGTATGTCTCCCGGCTTTCATTGTAGATATTATACACAGTGAGACCGAAAATCGCCAGCAGGGACACAATAGTGAAACAGTAATAGAGCTTAACCAGGCAGGACAGTTCTGACCAGGACTTTATCTGGAGGGAGAACACAAAGAAATTCAGATTAATTTT
Organism: Mormyrus iriodes; assembly: GCA_011763525.2. Classification (NCBI taxonomy): domain Eukaryota; kingdom Metazoa; phylum Chordata; class Actinopteri; order Osteoglossiformes; family Mormyridae; genus Mormyrus; species Mormyrus iriodes. The sequence goes on along the minus strand of JAAGVU020000103.1, from coordinate 384,100 downwards.
AAATACTCCCGTATCTGCGACACCAGATCAATCATGATTTCACAAAATTAAATTAAAAAGTTTTATAAATCGTGATTTAACCCAAGACACTATAGTATAAAGTAAACCAACATTGCTTTAGTCTATAATACAGCCGGGGGCACAGGGCAATGTGGGGTGCACAGCCCAGCACAGGGCATTCGAATGGGCTATAAACTAATGGTGAAAGTACTACAGGTGTGGAATAACGGCCAGGTTTAACCATCTGTCCAATTGATACTTTATTGATTCAAACAGGGTTAAACCAAGTTCGCCATTGTAATCTGTAAATATATATATATATGTTATTTGCAGTGAGACGGGCACCGGGCTGTACCCACCGGCCCACACGGTGTGGGGATCAGCTCCTGGTGCCTCGGCCGTAAGTTTGGAGACAGCAAATCGGCGCCCGCTGGGTTCCGGTCCGCCAGTAGCGGGCTGCAAAACGCAACAGGACGGGCATGTCATCGGCGTCGGCCCGGCTCGCAGCACGTCTGCGTGCGGCTGCTCGTGTCGTTTCTCTGGCGGTGTAAATCAACGTCCCTTCCAAAATGAAGCAGTTACACTACATTTTCATCTCATTCCTGGACGCACGGACTTGACATTATTGGCGTTATTGGAGACTCAGGTACCAGTGACAAAGCTGTACGGGACGGATGAACGAGGCCGGCGTCATCAGCAGGGGGATCCCCCTGGGAACGACGCGAGGCTCAGGTGGGGTTCCCCAGCCAGCTCGAGGGCCGCCCCACTCCGCAGCGGCTTTATACCCGGTTCAGGTGAGCTTCCCGACAGGCGTGATTTATTGCACCACACCCTTAACACCACAAACAAACTAATTATGTCAAATTAAAAAAAATTTACCACTGCATCCAGTTATGTGAATCAGTCTTACCCGTAGATGCATGATTCACGGGCCAAATAAACCCGATAAACCGCGGACACGCATACATGCTTCCATATTATGGTGGAAAAGCAACGGTAAGCCTTGCTGTACACTAACCAGCTGACTAGTTAACGTACACGTCTAAGCGGAGCTCCCCAACACAGCCATTATTGTGCAAGATAATTCAATGCTTTGTAGTGACAGTAATATATCCCCGGTAAAGGCTGCGGAACCGTGGCACTTAGCGAGGTTGCTAAAGTGTTAGATGGCTATAATCAGTCCAGGATTATGCACATGTGCTAACTAACCACTAGTGTTGGTTATCCAGTTGCCAAATGGGTCGGCTGTTCAGGTTATGTCAAGTGAAATGCGTTTTATATCTGCGTTTTGTGTCATGTCTTTGGTTTCTTGTTATGCAGATAAAGAACTGTTTCTCCGTGCAAGACTAGATTAGTTACATTGTTTAGCTATTCGGTTATCTAGCTAGTTAAGTATACTCACCCGTTGTCGTCCATTTTCTAAGAAAATTCACTGGATACTTCCGTACATATCGTATGATGTCGACGGATTGTATAGAACTTATTACATGAGCGAGACTGAAGAAAAAGTAAAACTACAATCAAACAAGTCCTCCCACACCGCTGCTTTATTTATATGAGCCCATTCGATAAATACTGATGGAGAAATTCGGCTCAAGTCTAAGAAACGTAAAGTTACGTAGCCTGCGTAGAACCTTGTTGTGTTTCTGTAGAGTAAAGCTGCGTACATTGCGCAAGACCTCAACGGTTTCGGAAGTGAAAATTGCGTAACGTGCGCAAGGCCTAGTTTGCCGGAGCTTAAAGTTACGTAGAGTGCGTGTAATCTGATTTTTTTCTTTCAGGAACGTAACGTTACGTAGAATACGTAGGGCCTGCTTCCCGGCCTGATTGTCACTGGTGGGAGGGTTTAGCAGTACCCTGGTAAAATATCTTAGTATAAAGCATAGCGTACAAATGCGGTTGTAACAACACCCTTAGCGTTTCTAAGATATACCGCCTCCACTGCTTCCCACTCTGTATTATTCTGCCAGTTCTTTGCAGCTTTGGGAATGCATGCTACATGAATTGGAACCTCCATCCAGCTTACAACTACTTATCCTGCTCTGGGTTGCAGGATGGAGGGTAGAAGCTGGTGCTTATCTTAGGCAGCACAGGGCCGAAGGCTGAGGCGCACCCAGGACAGCAGGATACCAGTCCATCACAGGGCACATGCACCAACAGTAACGGTCCAAACTAATTTTGCGCCCTAGGCAAGCATCACCAGCGGCGCCCCCTCCGTTATAGGTAAAGTGTAATTGGCTGGCAAGTCAGC
>JAAGVU020000103.1:358921-381152 GCA_011763525.2 Mormyrus iriodes | reverse complement strand
CCTCCGTTTGTGGTGCCCCCTGGATGGATGGCGCCCTTAGCATTTGCCTATATTGCCTATGCCACGGGCCGGCCCTGTACACCAATACACACAGCGTCTGACTAGGGCAATATAGAGGATCTATTAGAGATGCTAGTCAGTCAAATTGCCTGTCTCTGCACTTTAAGAGGAAACCGGAGTGCCCAGAGGAATCTCGAGTGACTCAGGGTTTATTTAAACTCCATGCTCCCAGAGCGGAGATGGGATTTTAACTCTAAAACCAGGGAGGTATAAAGTAACTGAGCTATCCTATATCAAAACACCCAATATTATTTTTAATAATAAAAAAAATGAATTAATTATAGGTTGTAATTGTCCATATCCTGACCTTAATCCGAGGTTCTATCATGCTTATTCTTCACTAATTATTACTCATTCTCCAAATGCCATCATTCAGTTGGACTTCACTGGAAGTCATGAATGGAGCAGTACGTTTCGATGTGTTTGGTGGTGAATTAGTGAGTGGTACGTTACGGATTTGTGTCCCAAAGATTGTGGATTTGAATCCTGTGGTTGTTGAATCGCCGTTGTGCTCTGGGGCAAAGCAACCCTAACTGTGCCGGGGGTGCTGGATGCTGACTGACCCTGCTGATGGACTCCAAGCTTCAGTTAAATGCATACAAATTGAAATCACTCACTTCTGCCCGCCTGCAATACAGTTGCGTGGCACTGGAGGGCACCCGTGTTTCGAGCCAGGTTTTGGAATGGGAACAAACTGCATTCAGTTCTTAATAAATTAATGCCGCGAATGCGACAATAACTGCTCCTTTTTGTTACATATGTAAAACATTATATTGAACTTTTCGTATCTGGGGGGACAACGTTGAAAATAAAAATGCTTGCTTGAACTCGAACTGCCTTGTCACGTGTAGTTGCAAGATGGTGTTTACAGCGCACATATTTACAAAACAATTTTTCAATTTGTGCCAAGATCTCATGTGATATGGAAATGTCTCAGAATATTACACGCACATTTTGTAAATGCTGGCAAAGCAGGGAATATGAATTCATTCGTGATCGCAGGCCAAACTTTGATGTTATGCCATTGATATTCTTTTCCGCCAAGGTTTGTATCGGCAATACCGACCCTAGTACTTGGTGCCAGCCCAACACTGTGGGTGAGATTCGCCGAGTGGGGGTGCTGACGATCAAATTTGTGAATACCACAACAATCTTGCACGTCCTTTATTTAATATTTAATTTTTGTTGATTCTGGAGCAAACTTCAAGTCAGATTCCTTGTAAGTGTAACCTTACTTGACTAATAAAACTGCTTCTGATTACCTACTCGCTAGTGTCCACTCATTAATAACCCCTGTAAGTCTCCCCCATTCTGGGCATCCCTGCTTGGCTAATGTCCTGGTCCCTATAATGATATGACTATTAAAATTATTAAGTAAAAATCAATACTTTACTGCAGGAATTGATTCTCAAGATGAAATTCAAAACTGAATTAATTTCGTATCGATCCACACACTCGTATTTTGCACAAAATAAACTGCAATCAAGTTGCCTGGAGTATGCAGACATTAAAGTCAACATTACTCAGTAAGGGTGTATTATGCCCTTGGTCACAGAATCTAGATCGGATTACTTCCAGACTATAGTTTGTCTCATACCTGTTAGACACGTACACTCGCAAGCAGATTCAAATGCTTCATGGTAGGGGGGTTAATTCCAGTTTTGCAGCCCTATTTCTCCTCAGACTTATGCTTGGGAACGCGACAGTCTGTTGCACCACTGGATGACGCCGGATGCACCAATACATAATGTCCCAGAGGCTCTCGATTGGATTCAGGTCTCAAGAACGTGGGGGCCAGTCAATGACATCACTGCCTTTGTCATCCAGAAACTGCTTACACACTCTGGTCTCATAAGGCCAGGCATTGGTACCAGCGTAAGGTCTGAAAATGGGTGTGAGGATTTCATCCCAGTACCTAACAGCAGTCAGGGTACCGTTGGCTAACACATGGAGGTCTGTGCGACACTCCAAGGATATGCCTTCCCAGGCCATCATTGACCCACCACCAAACTGGAAATGCTGGATGATGTTGCAGGTAGCATAACCTTCGACACGGTGTGAACCTGCTCTCATCTGTGAAGAGATCAAGGCGCCAGTGGGGAACCTGCCAATTTGGGTGTTTTCTGGGGAGTGCCAATCGAGCTGCATGGTGCTGGGCTGTGAGCACAGGTCCCACTACGGGACTTCAGGCCCTTATGCCACCCTCATGGTATCTGTTTCTGACAGTTTGGTGGCGCGCTGGAGGTGATTTTGTATGGCTCTGGCGGAGCTCCTTCTGTTCCTCCTCACACAAAGACGCAGATACCAGTTGTGCTGCTGGGCTGCCTTTCTACGGCCCTGTCCAGCTCTCCTCGTATAAAGGCCTGTCTCCTGGTATCTCTCCATGCTCTTGAGACTGTGCTGGGATGCGGCATCCTGGAGGATTTGGACTGCCTGTTCATCCTGAATGGGCTGCAGGTATCCCTCAGGCTACCAGTGGCGAAAAGGGCACTAGCAAAATGCTAAACTAGAGAAAAATCGATCAGGAAGGATAAGGACAGCGATCAGGAAGGATAAGGACAGAGAAATGGTCTGTGGTCACCACCAGCAAATCCCCTTTTTGGGGGTTGTCTTGCTGTTGCCCCTCCTGTCCACTGTTGTTGCTTTCACGTGCACCAGTGTAGGTGAAACTGATTCAGAATCGTTTACGCTTCTTAACTGGACAGATCGACCGCAAAAGTTTATCTGACTTGCTGCTAAACTGTGATGATTAAGTGTTCCCTTATTTTTTTGATCAGTGTATTCTTTCAGCACTGTGGTGCATTCCAAGTGGAAAAATAATACCATATCCCTTACTTTGTAATGCAAGATATTTTTTCTGCATGTATAATTAATCTGAAATCGCCTAATGTCTCGGATTAGAACCTCTATCAATAATTGTTATAGTTTTTTTAAGTTCACGCAGACCGTATGAAATAGGTAGCCAGACCAGCCACCCGGCCCTGATAATACGGGATCGTCCCGTATCGGAAAATAAACTGCTGCGTCCAGTGTTATCGGGGACGGGTTGCAACCCAAGCGTGAAATGAGGCAGAGGGCGGTCTGGGATTTGAGGTTGTTAAACTGAAGCCGTTCCAGGAGAGATGTGGCCATCCTTGGATTTACTTTTCTGTTGCCATATGATCTGATGGCTGTGTAAATTGGATCTCTCTCAGTTTCTACGGCGTTTATAATCTGAATGCCAATACAGGTACCGTGTTGCCACTCGCACTAATATGCGTCACACAGCGCTTCTGCCGAAAAGTGATGCGATAATTTACGTGGAAACGGTGCATGGATAGATAGATTAGGGCGGCACCAAGATTAATTGGTATAACTATGGTGCGCAACGATCGCGCCTCTATTTTAAGGTCTTCGGTTAACAGCGGGATTGCGTTTACTTATAAAAATAAGCTCCGAGCAGCATTGTGACGTCATTGTCATTGTTTTCAACTCCGTGAAGGAGACTGAACGACCAGCTTCCTGCGAGTTTCTTTTCCTTCCTCTTCTCCGGCCACAATGGCGTTTGGGATTCGCTCGGTGGAAGCGGGCTTCTGGAGTTGCTGGTGAGGAATTGCATCGTAATTGCATCGTAATTGCAATGCATTCTTTTTTTTTTGTTTTTCATGAATGCATGAAAAATTGATGAATTAACAGCTCAGCGGGGTGTCTTTAGCCAGCTGGATATTTAGATCTGTGCCTCGAGTGGCCATGGTGTACTATGGAGCACTGTGTATATACTGTACCGAGCATAAGCTTACCAGGCACCCGACGCCGGCTGTCAGCAGCGGGGCTTCGCACAGCTGGCTAGCATCACCCTGCTTTCGCTGCGATCTGCCTCATAAGCTGTGATTTTTAGGTTGTCAGCTTGACGCTCGGCAAACCCGGCTTGCCTGTGGCTTGCGGGACGCCCTGCATGCGGATGCCGGCACCCGGCAGCCACGGGCTCCGTCCGGCTTATAACAGACATTCGGCGTTTCGCCTCCAGTTTCACGCCCTTCGTGTTTATTGCTGTCCGCTGTGACGCACCTTTGAAATCTCCTTTATTTTTCTCCTACCTTTATTGACTTTGGTAAACTTCGCGCAGCCTGAAGCCTTTTCTCCCCAAAGGCACATGGTGCATATGCATGAGTTCGCTGTGCCTGTGGCGCGGGGCGCCGCCACGTTTGCGGACAGCCGCGCCCCGCACGGGCGGAAAGGGGCGCTCTGTCTGTCACTGCGTGTCGGTCAGCATCGGCGCGGATCACGGCCTCCCGGGCTGTACCGCCTGCTTGACGGCTTGGGGTGCCCGCAGCTTCCGGCCGTGCATCGCCTGTGTTTCCAGCGCTTTCGGGTCACCTTTGGGGTCTCACGCACGCAGAGCTCCCCGTGGGCCCCTGTGCATCCGCTTCCATTTAAAAAAAAGTAACCTTGTGTCAATATCGGGGTTGTTGGCAATGTAAAGTCCTATCCATAGCTAGTTTAGCCGATCCGGACAGACTCGCTGGGCGACGTAGCTGGCGTCAGTTACGTTGGAGACAAGTGAAATACTGTTTAATGGGAAAATACCAGCGGTGCATAAACAGGTGCAGTCCGGGTAACAGCCCCGCATAAACTGAAGGCAAACAGCCTGAGATAAAGCAGCTTCGCTCAGACTATCATGGTCTGGATAAATCAACATTTATTAAGACTGCAGAAATACAAGGTTAGTGATCTGTTCCGGAGTTTAAAAAATATTTTAATTTGGAGTTGGGTTTTATTAAGCAATAAACTAGTGTTCTCTGCTCTGGTGAGAAAGTCATGCCTATATGTGAAGTTGTCTCTATAGAATTATTTCTTGAAGCAGTTTTTTAATTTGATATGGACATTTCCAAGATATCGCACACATTACAGGTGCTCACACTGAGTCATGTGAAAGCTAGTGTGAGACTGTGCTTTAGCAGAGCTGCCTCTGACAGTCTCGTAAACACACGAAAATATTAGGACAAAATATAGATGTGTGAATAGCTGCGTCAAGCATTGTCACTTGGGAAATATTAGAAATGTTTTCTCCGAATAAGGGGAAAAACGAGCAGGGGACCTGCTGTGGTGAGGTGTTTGTCTTCCAGTTCAGTGCTAAGTTACCATCATGTTTCCAGTAATTAACCGCTTAAGGAATGGCTGGGTTGGCTGGTTAATTCAGTGCTGCACTTGCTCTTCTGTTCCAGGCATCTCGTTAAGGACCTTGAGTAATGAGGCCAGGCCCTGCACCAGAACCACGTCCTGAGTTTGTGAGCTCAGCTACCGCCATCTGAATGACGGACTGACGGCTTCGCCAGGCCGCCTCTAGCCGCTCGCTGCCGGCAACCGCGGACGGGGTGAAGGGGCACCTCCATGGCAGCGGGCGACAGGGCCGCCAAGCCCCTGCTGGGCGGCCTCTTCTCCTCCTTCAGGGGCCGGCAGGAGGTGGTGCTGGCCCGCAGCGAGAGCTCACCGGGGGAGCAGGTGCTGAAGATTACCATCACGGAGACCACTGTCATAGAGGCCGACTCGGGCGTATGGAACTCCAAATCGCTGACCTACCTGACCCTCTGGTACTTCTTCAGCTTCTGCACCCTCTTCCTCAACAAGTACATCCTGTCTCTGCTGGAGGGGGAGCCCAGCATGTTGGGTAAGGCTGGGATCCCCGGATCCTCCTCTGGCCCCGCAAACACAATGGCGCTGATGACCTTTGCTTATCCAGGATCTCGCTTTTCTGTTGGCTCGTGACACAGTCCTGGTAGACCCGTAGAGAAACGCCATAGGAACTCCTTCCGCCAGCATGTTTGCGTTTTCGCCTGCTGGCTTTATCTCTGCAGCATGATTGCTGTATTTTTTGTTTTTTCTTTCTTTCTAAAAGCTGAAAAAGAAAGCGTGTGAACGCTACTGCAACGCAGTCCTTCCTGTAATTTGGCAAAGAATAACTGCTTCTTGCTCTGGATTAAATAACATTTTCTGTTAGAAAGTCACACTATAGTGTACTGACCCCCCCGGCTTTTCAAGGCGGTACTGAGGCTTGTTTTGCTGTGGTTTTCAGTTCAAGATCTGAAATTCTGCAGCTGACACACAGCAAACTGCTTCGGTTGGGCCGAAAATGCGGATGATTTCTTAGAATAAACATCTTCTGCAAGATACTAATTTTATTTGCATTTCCTTTTGTATTAAAGGTCAATGTAAAAATGTAGTCCCGGAGTTTTCCGATGCTACGTAGCACTACGTTAGGCTACGTGAGGATTGAGGTCGGTCTTTCAGCAGGTTTGGCTGCCACTTGCCATGCATGATCTGCTCCCTCAGGTGCGGTTCAGATGCTCTCCACCACGGTCATTGGCTGCATGAAGATGTACGTTCCCTGCTACCTGTACCAGCACAAGGCCCGGGTGGAATACCCACCCAACTTCCTCATGATCATGCTCTTCGTGGGACTGATGAGGTCACTGGGCTTTCCTTGCCTTATTGCATGTTACCCTGAATGTGTCTGCAGTATGTGTGTAATGGTAGTGGGGGGGACACCTGTGGATTTGCGAATTCACAGCTAGCTCCAGCTGTCTGAGCCCTTCCTGCCTCAATGTCCTCCACAGAACCCGCTTGCCTCCTACAGTTAAAACGTACATGACCAGGTTACTTAATGACTCTGTTGCTCTGTGCGAATCTGCACACCATGTAAGGATCTGGCCTCCCATCCAGGCTGTGCCCTTATCCTTTGCTTATTCTGAGTTTCAGGAACTTGGCTAAAGTCAATTTATTTATTTTTCTTAATCCCCCTTTGTTAACCGAATTCACTTCAGATTTAAGAATGACTTTGTGTACGTCATTTTTTTTTGAACGCTATATAAATCTTTTTCTTTTGAAAGCTTTGTAATAACTTAAGTCAGCTATGGAGGGATTGGAAATCATGGTTAGAAGAGGTTCCCCTTTGTCATGGCACATAACGGGTACGACAAAAATGCAGTAAAAGCCAAAGTATGTGCGTGTAATATTTATATACATGAACTTGAATAAGCATGACCCATTTTGCATTATATAACTGATATGAATGGTGGAGTGTTGTATATACGTATAAAGTTAAAAGTAATGCGTATTATACAAAAAAACTAAAGACAACAGTGAGATATACCAGAAATGCTCATATCACTTGATTAAATATTACATGGTAGCTGTATCATGTGTGATACCGCAGGAATGTATCCCAATGATGGGATTATCTGGTCCAGAGCCCAGTTCAGTCTGATAGTGCTTCTGGGAATGCAGTTGTCCTCCCTGAGGGCGGCACTGCAAAAAGGGTGCGATGGGTCCCCTGTAACCTTAGTGGCACTTTGAAGGTGGTGTACAGAGCTCACAGGAAGCATCGGGACGCTTGTTTAATTCTGTAAAAATGTGACACATTTATTGGTTTCATAACAAAAGTCCATTGATAAGCAATGTTTAACAAATCTGCACATATCTTCTGCACAGACATTTTTAGAACTATAATTTGGCTTTCAATTTATTACTACTTGAATGTTTTACTTAAAATTATTGGTTCGTTCCAATGTGATACATCTTTTTAGTAAACAAAAAAAAAGGAATGATTTTGCTATAAAACCAATAAATTAGCAAAATTGTTACTGAAATAAACAAGCTTCCCAAAACACTCCATGAGCACTGCCTATCTCCTCCGGGGGAGGTGGCGGCCGGGTCCTGCCCGGGGTGCCCCTAGGCTGCCCACCGATAAGCGTCAGGGTGGGGGTCCCAGCCTAGCTGCGGGCAGCTCCTCGGGAGGTTGAGAAGATCAGCAGCAGAGGGGCTGGCCAAGGCCTCCATACTCTTACAGATGATTGTGTTGAAAACCAAAGAATAGCATCCTAAAGTATGTCTCCTGGCATTCAAGGTGTATTTTGAGCAGCGTAATGGTAGCCTCCATGGATCTGTTTGCCCAGTAGGCATACTGGTGTTGCTTCGGAGTGGCTGGGTTGATAGTTTTGGTGTGCGCTAGGAGGATAGAGTAGAGGAATAGAATGCCTTTATTGTCATTGTACAAAGCACGACGGGGACTGTAATTTCAGTCTTTGCATGTCCCATCCAGCTCACCAAATAGACAAAGATATGCACCGGTTGAGAGCATAGTCAGCCATTTATCCAGCACTTTTGGGGTGCAATGGTGATATGGCTATTCCGCTGACCAAAGGATTTATACCAATATCCTTCTGATCGTTCTTATCCACAAAGCCCCCGTCTCTCCTGATGGTTACTGACGACTATGTCTTGGCACTGGTGCGATGATGGCTGACCTGAGGCATATTGGGAAATTGTCCTGCGATAGAGACGGATTGATGATATTGGCGAATTAGCTGCTCAGTGCCGTCCCTGAAAACCTGTCTGGGTGTTCCGTGCCTTCACACCACGGAGTGAGTAACTTGAATTATGTGTGCGTGATGTGAACGCTTTGTTTCCCTTTGGCAAGCCTCTCTTTACATTGTCTCTCTTTCCTTTGTCAAAACATATAAAGATGCCACTTTGCACCTCTGCTCACAAGATGCCGATGTCCTTTCTTGGGGAGTGGCCTTTCCTGATTTTGAAGTCACTGATGGTCTGGATGCCTTGCTGTACCTCCTGGGAGGTTATCATCTTTTAAATGTTGCTCCTTTGAAGTGTTTCTTGCAGGGAGCCTTGGCCCTGTTGATGACTCTCTTCACGTTGGACCTGCTGGCGCTGCTGGCTTCAAGCTGCATCGTGATCCTCCACCAGATTCTGAACCTGATTAGTCATCCAGGGTTTCCCCTTAGGAAACACCTAAATGTGTTTTTCAGAAGTGACATTGTCAACACACATTCTTATCTAGGACACAGTGGATGGATTTGTACTCCTCAAAGGCCCTCGTGTGTATTGTGTTGTGCAAATAAGTTCTGGTCTGTGCATTCAAAGCAGTCCTGAAGCTGTCTTTACTGTCCAGATGAATGGTTTTGCCTTGATGTTGGGCAGTTTCTAGGCCAGGGTTAGTCACAAAGAGATGTGATCAAGCTGACCCCAATGGGGAGTGTCTCAGGCTTTGTATTTCTCTTTGATCTTTGTATAAACACAATTCAGGGTGTTTGTGCCTCTTGTTAGACATTTTACATATCAGTATAATTCAGTTCAATTTATTTTTATATAGCGCCTTTCACAGAGTGGTCCCAAGGCACTTTACGTGGGTGTGTTGTGATACCACGTCATTAAGAGCGAGTAATACAGAACAGGGAAAAGGAAAGACAAAGAATTTAACTAAAGAAAGAAGGAAGGCCAGATGACAACGGAGGAGAGGAACCAAAAACTCCCAAGTAAGGAGGAAAAAAAAACCTCTGGGGGGCCAAAGTCAACTGGCTGCCCAACCCCCCTGGGCATGCTAACATTATTGCACAGACAAGAGTGGACTTGCTTGCTTAAACAAGGTGCAAGCTGTGATTATGGTCATACCAAAGTCCAACAATGAGTCTGTTCTCCACGCCGGCCTGTGTAAAGTGGCAGACTGGAGGCTGCACCCACGATGTTACAGTTCGTACATTACATCCACAATGTCACCCCTCCATGGGAGCGGGAGCAGACCCAGGACTCCAGCTCAGACAGTGCCTTCCCCGGGAATTCTGGAATCAGTCTTTAGTTTAGCCTGACTGAACTCTGCAGCTATGATAGACACCTTCAGGGTTGCGCTCTGTTGTTTGCTAATATCTGCTAGCGGATGACCAAGCGCTGCTTTAGCGCTACCACGTGCTGTTACATCCATGGCTGCAGTAATACCGGCGAACTGCCATGGTGAATAAGCAGGCCTCCATTTCGGCATCAGGCACTCCCCATCTGAGGAACGGTTCCTGCCACTGGTGCCAGGATGATAGCCGTGTCAGGGATCATGGAGCGTCGACAAGCTTCTGTTAAAATCGTGACACCACAGTTTCTGGAAGCCGAGCATTAGTGGTTTTGTTAGACGGCGAGTGGATGCTTGGGATGGAAATGGTTGGAAGTGGAGGCTTGTGGGGAAGACCCCTCAGTCTGGCCCGGGTCTCCGTCTCATGTTTCCTGCCTCTCCCTGCACTGTCGTAGCCAGTGTGAGATGTTTGCAAGTCAGTTGAAAATGTTTGAACGAACAAAGAGAGCGAAAAATAAGTAAAATGGAGCATCATTTCGGGGGAATGCATAGTTACTGCATTTTCATACATCTTCATACAAACTCCTGAGGTGCTATCCCTTTGGAATGGCACACGAGTAGGGCCTGCTTTGGCCTGCATAGAGCTCCTGAATAAGGCCTGAGGCTGGATGTCATGTCCTTCACAGGTTCACCACTGTGGTTCTGGGCCTGGTCAGCCTAAAGAATGTGGCCGTCTCCTTCGCTGAGACCGTGAAGAGCTCAGCTCCCATTTTTACAGTCATCATGTCCAGGCTCATCCTAGGAGAGTATACAGGTAATGTAAAACCCAGAGGAGGGAATGCGTCATTGACTTTCAAATAACAAGTAAGTCTCGAGTCTTACCACTAAAGTTCCAAGTCAAGTCGTGAGTCAAAACAAGCAAGTCTCAAGTCATAGTCTATACTGCATATATACTGTATATATATTCATGATAAACATTGTCGTAACATTAAATTGGGGAAAAAAGGGTTATATTCAGAGTTAGGATTATATTTAGGACTTGAGACTTTGGTTTGTTGACTTTGTTTTAGACTATCTTGTCTTCAGATTGCCTGATTTGACTCAGGACTTGACTTGGAGCTAGCGTGGTAACGTGACTTACTTGATGCTTGCAAGTCAATGACTTGTTCCCACCTCCGATGAAACCTAAATAGTAATAATTAGCATTAGATCTTGGTTCAGCTGAAGTCGATATTTATCACTTGTGTGTTGCTGTGTGGCCACACTGCACGCCTGCTGCTAACCTTTACACTGCATTCACAGGGCTGTGGGTGAACCTGTCCCTCTTCCCAGTGATGGCAGGCTTGGCGCTCTGCACTGCCACAGAGATCAGCTTTAACTTGCTGGGTTTCTCTGCTGCCCTCTCGACCAACATCATGGACTGGTAAAGCAGCGCCCCCTTGTGGCTGACAGCAGATTGCGGCCCTGTGTCCCTCTGCAGGTCTAGCCTTCCTATCTCAACTTGATTTTTCTCCTATACAGCTTACAGAATGTCTTTTCTAAGAAGCTTCTAAGTGGGGATAAGTACAAGTTCAGGTGAGCCCCTCGTTGACCCCCCCCCCCACATCAGCGAAATAGGTTTTAGCAGTTATATTTTAAAAAGAATATTCTAGAAAGCTGAGAGTTCAGGGAATGTTAATTTGCATGTGGTAACAGCCTATTGTCTTTCTAGGTATGCTAATAAGGTGTGATAAGGGGGAGGAATGCGGCATAATACAGTACAGGTTGCAATATTTGTGTGGAAGGGGCTTCCGGAAAGCATCTGTGAAGGAAGCGTGATGTTACTGTGATTGACAGTTATTAATGTGTGGGTGGAAATGGAATCTATTTGAGGAGATGCAGGCTGAGGGTGTCAGATGAGGTGTAATGCAGGGGTCCACTGGAGCAGAATATGACACTTCCCAGAGATAGAGCTCTGTCTGGCAGCTGGGGGGGGGGGGGGGTGGTTAGAGGCTTACTGTTTCCAGTCCTGATGTTATGTTCTCATTCTTTGCAAATAATTGACTGTCATGGTTCACGCTACTCAGTTAATTTGGGTCTCCATATTCAAATAAGTGAATTATGATTACAAAATGAATTGTCGTGGGTAACTGTGTAAGACGGACCAGTTGGCTTTTCAGAAGAGTACAGATACGGCGTTGTGGTGGAAATTGCAGTCATGGTCTGGCTTTCTGCTCAGTCCTCCAGAGCTGCAGTTCTACACCAGCGCTGCTGCGGTCCTGATGCTCATCCCCGCCTGGATTTTCCTCCTGGTATGTAATTGTGGTTCCCTAGCAACAGCTAGGTCGATCCGGCTGCATACATGTGGCATTCGTGTATGGAAACGGCAGCAGGACCTGAAAGCTTGGAGCATCGGTTCTCTTACAGGACAGTTCTGTGGTTGGGTTTAGACTGCAGTGAGGGGCAGAGCAGATTACAGCGTTAAATATTAGCTTTTAAAAAATGAAGACTGGATCAGAATTCCGATCTGTTATCCGTCTCTGTTGCAACAGCAATGTCAATTTTTTAATCGAGTACCTTCCTAAAACTCGGCTACCCAGGATTGGATAAACGATGGTGCTGTTTATGCTATTGCTAACAAATGACCATTTCAGGTTGTGTCCACAGTTAAATGCCAAAGTTTTCCCACAAAGGTAGTACATAGGACAGACGGGGAAAGTCAGACGACTTCGAAGCTCCCTCTCACTCCAGCGTCCGTCGTTGTCAGGCTGATAAAATTTGGTCGTAAATATGCACGTTGGTCGGAAAATGAATTTTTCATTGCCGTCACATTTGCGAATGGTAGCTGACTGAGGAAGTCGTCAAACGAAGAGTAGTTGCACATACAAAACCAGACTGGAGGTGATGCCTGGGTGTGAGTGAGTCAGTATCCATCCAAAGGGGGTGGATGGCTTCCGGCGGGCCGTGGCTTTTCCCGCACATTCTGACTGCTTGCTTTTGTGGATGCAGGACATTCCCGTGATCGGGAAGAGCGGCCGAAGCTTTCGCTTCAGCCAGGACATCGTTCTGCTGCTGCTGTTTGACGGGGTCCTCTTCCACCTCCAGAGTGTCACTGCCTACGCCTTGATGGGGCGGATCTCGCCTGTCACCTTCAGGTGAGGCCAGCGACGCTCTGCCTCTCTCTGTGCCCAGGGCCCTTCTCAGCGCTAACAAGGAAAGATGAGCCGCGATTCCGCCCCGTTTTAGTCATGACGGGCTGAGTGACGTGACCCAGAGGAGCACATTTAGCTGTGCTAACAGCTGTAGCATTATGTCAAATAGAAACGCTGTATTAGTTTTATTGAATACACCCCCCCCCCCCCATCTTTCAGCGTGGCGAGCACCGTCAAGCACGCCCTGTCCATCTGGCTAAGCATCATTGTGTTCAGCAACCAGGTTACCCTCCTGTCGGCAGCCGGCACCGTGCTGGTCATCGTCGGCGTCACGCTGTACAACAAGGCCAAGCAGGTGCAAAGGGACGCGCTGCTGGCCCAGGCCACAGAGGTCGACCACAAGCCCCTGCTCCAGGAGAGCGAAATCAAAGCATCCCAGTAGGGCCATGTGCAAAACGGACCTCTGGTCTGGTCCATTTTGGGGGATTGGGTGGGGGGTGATCTGGATTTGGACTTCTATGGTGAAGTTGGTGGACTTCTAAGTTAAAGTTTAAACTGATATCCTGACCTTACAACGTGGCAAAATAATATGGATTAAGTAAGTATCGGGTTTTTCAATCGCAGCACTAATTGCTAACCACCGGGCGACTGCAGCCGACTTTCATCTCGATGCTAAGAGTGACCATCTTTTAATGGCTGACCTATACAGTTTTTTTTTAAACGAGCGTTTTAATACATGCTAGATTTTTCCGGAGGTAGAGGAGGACGGAAGAGCGCTTTACCCTAAAGGGGGTCGTGCACAGGGGCAGCGACCTTCACGGCCAAGGTGTCTTTCAGCAGATTATTAAACGGGAACAAACCACCTGTTAGCAAGGAAGCTGCAAAGGGGACGACTCAGGTTTCTGCCGGCTTTGTTTTTGTTTATTTTTGTGAGAATCCGTAGAAGTGGTTTGAAGTGGAAGGCCCAAGGACTGCAGGCACTTCTCCTTCTAGTCATGGCAGGGTTTTCCCCTGATTTCTGAGCCTGGAGATCCATCAGACCTAAAATTCACACCCCCAGATATTATTTTTGGTTAACAAACAGCTCTGCTGAAAATTGGATATTTTATTTTTTTTCAGTCTTTTCCATCAATCAGATTAAATTACGGCTTTTCTTTGAATTGTTAGTATCTGCCATTGATGGCATTTATGTCACAATGACTCTTTGGTGATGTTTCTTGGGGTAATTATGGCAACAAGCCAGAAGTCTATCTGCATAGCACCATTGAACTGTTTGTTCGTCGTGTCACATTGTTTCTCTTTCGGATGTTTATTTTTTCTGTCTCGCTAAGTGGAGTCTGTATTATGTGACCGGCGAGAATGGAGAGCCTCACAGGGAAACCTCCAGATGACAAGGAGGAAAGCCCCTTTTTGCATGACCTCTTGAGTTGAGGTTCTGTTTTTGTAATGATCGGTAGGTTCTCATTTGGGAACCTTGCAGCCTTTCTTCACTGTGGTATTGGCAAAATGACCTTTTTATTGGAGACTCGTGCGACCTGATGGTAGCTTGATGCCTAACATGTAAACTTTGAAACCTCATAAAGCAATTAAAGTGATACTGTACTTTTGTGGTACAATAGTGAATTAGAGCACAGCACAAGCAATATCGGCTGTTTACTCTGTGACCATAAGGAGAGTATGATCTTAAGCTCTTTGCTCAGTAAGTTCACGCCACGTTCTGTATGTGTGAGCTGTGATCTCGTGGCGTTGCGTTCTAGCATACAAAAGGTGCCTCTCATTCTCAAACAGTCTGTTTCCTCTGTAAATCTTTTTACCAGTGTCTACTTCATTTTTATGTGCAATCAGGTTACTCTGTGATGTAAATATTTACTTAAGCTTCTCAAGTTCACCAGAATTATGGTGCATTGATATTGTTGTAGAGTACTGGTCTCAGAATTATGATGACAAATGGTCTGTTTCTTTTTAAAAATAAAAATAAAAATGTTCTTGTAGAAGCCTTAAGCCTATGACCTAATTTTGTGTTTGTACATTCCAAAGTACATCTCATGTTGACAACATGAACTTTGTATCAGCAGTTTTGACACTGTGATCATTTTTATTTCCCCCTCAATAAATACTTTCAGTGATTTTCTTGGCTTGTTTTATAAAGGAGGAGAGCATATCCAATAATAAAGGCACAGGATGATGTTCCCTTATGGGTTGACAAATGATTGTTTAATCTCAGGAGAGCCAACTAAAATATGAACTTTTTTGGGAGTGTTTTATTTGCAATATTGAGTTCTATGTGAAGTCTTCGGGTACATTCAGTTTGGCCATGATTAGTCTATATGAGAACCACATTGCCCTTGAGACAAACATAAGGTAAAATGTACTTTATTTATCCCAGGGCGAATTCTTCTGCATTCAATAGCAAGGTAGGTGAAGTGTACACAAACAAGGTGAAGTGCAAGACGGTATGCATAAAAATGTAAGTTTTAAAAAGTGTACAACATTACATAATGTACATCCTCTTGATGTTAAGACATAAAAAATCAACAGAAGGTATATGAGGAATAAGAAAAAAGTGTTTCGTGCCGGACTTCACTACCGTGTGGGGGCGGGGGGGGTGCTGTGGTACCTAGTGGCAGCAGATGAAGAATCCTCAGGAGTGCTGCTACTGTGGTGGGATGAGTTATTGACTTTCATGTAGCAAGTGCGTGCCAAGCCTTAACACTGAATTTCCAAGTCAAGTCCTGAGTCAGAACAGGTAAGTCTCAGGATGGTCTAATGCCAAGTCAAGTCCTGAGTCCTAAGCTATGAGCCATACATCCCTAGCCTGAATGCAGCTGAAGTCGGTGACTTGTTCCTACATCTGGTCAGTGGCTAAAGATGTGCCAACATAGCGCCCCCTGGAGCACATGGACAGCATTATTCACGATGTACAGCACTGTCTACTCATTCCAGCATGCTGTTCAAGCGGAGCTCCAGGTATTTGTAGGACTGCACCACCTCCAATTCCTCCTGGATGATGACTGGTTTCAGGGGCTCTTTGTCCTGCTGGGAGGTCATTTCCGATCACCTGTACTAGTCCTCTGTACTCTGACTTTTCTTCATTGCTGATGTACGCTACAATGGAGGAATCATCTGAGAACTTTTGGTGGTCTACTGGAAGTCCAATGTCTAGAGAGTGAACAGGAAGGGAGTTGGGATTGTTCCCTGATGTGCCCCAGTGTTGCTCACCACCATCTCCGACGTACAGTCCTGGAATTCCACGAACTGCTGTCTGTTGATGAGGTGGTCCATGATCCAGGAGGCTATGGAGGCATCAAGTTGCATTGTCCAGAGCTTGTTTCCCAATGAGAGGGGCTGGATGGTGTTAAAGGTAGGGATGCACCGATGTGTATATGTGGAGTCGCATCAGTTTTGTGCTGGGTAACGAAAAAGCCTCAGAGCGGCGCACACTCTCACATGTCCCGAGTGTGTTACATCTTAGCTGTGAGTGAAAACGACACAAAGCGACACGAAAATGTGGTGAAATATCGGAGGTAAACTTTAACCTGATTATTAAAGATATACTACATAATCTTGAAAATGAATCATCATTAAAATTGCAAAGCTAGCTAAGGTTTTTCTCCTATGAGAAATATACCAGAGTAAAACAGAGTAAAAATGTTTTAGCGAAATTTTAACCCTCTGCGCTATAATGTCTGTACATTATGAAGGTATGAAAAAGCCTGATCTTAATCTAGCTTACTAGCGATGTAAGAATTCTATGGGCATAACATGGGATGCTGGTATTAATAATATTACCCTGCACCTGTTGAAGAGAATAGCGCCCTTCTGTTTTATTTGGAGGTTTGTGACCTATGGACGTCTCTATTTTAAGACGAGGAAAAAAAAGAGAAAAAGATGAATGTTGTTTTATCTGGTGAATTTAAACATGCTGGAAAATAATATAAGTAACTGACATTAGTTATTTGTACCTCTTTCCAGTCACAGAGAACTTTATTTTGAAACTTAAGTGAGAGAAGATCCTGTAACTTAGTGCAGTTTGGGGGGAAATTGTAAAGTTTAACAATTTCTTTTATTATGGAAATAAAATTTTACATTGAAAGAAAGATGATTTTTGTTTGTATTTGCTGTCAGTTATAGTTCTTAGAAAATTGGAATATGCAGAAATCGGTATCAGTGGCTCTCACTGACAAAAAAACTGAAAATCAGAATCAGCCATGAAAACTGCAATGGTGCATCTCTAGTTAAAGGCGCTGGAGAAGTTAAAGAACATGACCCTGACTTTGGTGGCAGTTTTGTCTGGGTGGGAACCAGCTCTGTGGAGCAAGCAGATCGGAGCATCGTCCACACCTATGCGTGCCTGGTAGGCAAACAGCAGGGATCCAGCTAGTCTGCTATCGGCGGTCAGAGCTGTTTCAGTACCAGCTTCCCCTAGGCCTTCATGAAATGTGAAGTGAGAGCAACTGGCCAGAAGTCCTTAAGGGAGCAGGGACCACACAGGATGTCTCCTAGAACTGGGGCACCTCCTGCAAGCTTCAGCTGACAAGGTTTTTGAGAAAAACTATAGTGGCATACATTTCTGGAAAGAATAAGATTGGTTTGACAAAGTTTAAGTTCTCAAACTAATTAAATGTTATATTTTTAGTTTTGATGAACAATCTCACTTGAGTAGAACTGAATAACCAACCTACTTTATAGGAAACATTCACATTCTTTAAATGAAACTTTAGAACTGATCATTACATTGAAGAGCTGACCAAGAACCAACTGTTCTTGCAGGTAAGTTGTCGCTTTAAAGTCAATGTGTTAGTTTGGATTATTCTGACTGGAGTGGATAAAGCACTACATTACATGTACTTGGCAAATGCTTTTATCCAAAGTGACAGACATTTGCAGAAAGCAGGGTGACAGAGGACCGGCACAGCAACAAAAGCTTAATAATTCAAATGATTAGAGATGGCTAGATGCCAAAAAAACCCTCATGGAGTCAAATCACATTTCAACAAGTGTATGGTGTACAAGGGTGGACTAACTTCTCTGGGGGCCCGAGGCTGACATGGGCAGGTGGGCTATTGGAGAAATAAATCATACTATACAGCAATGGAACATCAATAATGTCCTGATTTAAGTAAAGGGTTGCCAGTGGTAAAACTTATCGTTCAGGGTGGGGGCCGAAATGCTGTCGGTAAAATGTCCTAATTGGGGGGGCGGGTGGGGGTTTCGCACCGGAGTATAGATCGGTTATGTAAGAAATTTAATTATTCCCTCTTTTGCCATGGTTAGACTTTAATTTCTGCATACGTTCCTTTCATTGTGTTTTCTCCATGTCTGTTCACAAGTTGTCTACCACTCTAGCGAGAAAGTATCAGGCAAGGTAGATCTGTCAGTCTTGTATCTTTGTGCCGTTTTCCGCTTGTTTCGTACTAGTTTGCTTGGCAGTGAACAACCGGTTAGACTGCAGGGGTAAAAGAAAGCTGCGTAACATGTGGTCTTTAAGGAGACAGTCCATTACAGCAGGGACGGGGGCAACATTGTCTATCCTGAAAACTGTCACTAAAAATGCAATTAACATACATGTTGCTATCATTTAAATTATCATGTTGTGTTATATCCTTCAATGCAACTTCTGGAAATTCCATCTTCATGGGGCCCCCAAGCGGCTGCCTACCCTTGCCTTATGGTAAGTCCGCCCCTGATGGTGTATGTCTACCAGGCCACTAATACAAAATACATCAGTCAACAATATCTTAAAAAAGATTAAATATGTCTATTTTGCTGGCATTACTTGAGGAAAGAACCCCAGACCGCAGCGCAGAAATCAAGCATCTCTCAAACCTCAAACACCGGGAACGATAACCCAAACACCCTACGGTCGTCGAGGCCTGAACAAGCATGATTTTTACACGGATTGCAATGGCTATCGCCCGTGCGCTAGGCGGCAGCACCGCGGACTCTCCTCTTTCTCCCTCACTACAATGGCCACGACGCGACACGCGGTGCTTTGCACAGGAAATACGTCATTACAAATCGGCTTAGACCGGAAGTTTGTCGTTTTCCCGGTGCCGCGGTGGTGGAGCGCGCGGAGGAAAATTCACAGGTTAGTGAAATAATTCGTGGTCATGTGTAAGCTATGTAAATTACCTGAATTTATGTTATTCGCTGAAACGATTTGCCAGAGGAAGTCAGTGTGATTTTGTTTTGATATAAAACCATAAATATGGAAATTTTGGTTTCGGCCTAGAGCTTCGTCAACTGATGTTTATATCGTTTAAAGATGGTAATTTGGGTTAAATACTAAAGGGGTTCTGAGCGATAGAGATCGCCCCTGATATGTTTCAGATGTAAGGCGATTTTGTCATACGTACCCCTGACCTTAGTATGTGACTTTTAATTAGTTAAGTACTTAATCTGATCAGTTCTCAGTGGTTGTTGAGAAAGGCGTTTAGCGGGCGCGGGCCTCCTGCTTTGACAGCCGCACGGCCGCCATACGTTTCAAATGGAAAAACCTTTGTCAGCCCTTTCATTTAGGTTGTACAGTGGCCCTAAGTGCACTTTTCTTATTGGGTTGTAGTCAGATGTTTTTTCTGTGTTGGGATAATTGACTACGGCCGTTGCAGTTAGGTACGTGTTTAAACAAAATGAAAACTTTTATTTAGATTTCTCTTTTGTATTGTTCGCTTTCGTGAAAGTATCCCAGACACCTAAGCCGCATACTGTTAACACTGTTAACGTCAGGAAACCAGCATTTCTGTATTAGATCTGAAACCAGAAGGCTGTCGTGTATTTCACTCATGCAGTCTACCAAGTGTAAGGTGATGACACAAACTGAGGCTGAAGTTTTATCAGACTGCTTAAATTTCTAGTTAATCGCAGTCTGACTTCCATGTTCCCCTGTCACCATCCTTGACCGGCATTCAGAGCTACGTCAGCGCTGATGGGGGACGAGAAAGACACCTGGAAGGTGAAAACACTGGATGAGATTCTTCAGGAAAAGAAACGCAGGAAGGAGCTGGAGGAAAAGTCTGATGCGAAGCGACAGAAAATTGTGAGCTTTGTCCTGGGTCCTTGTTGAAAGTTTCAGCTTTGGTCTCTGAGCGCTTGCAACATGCTGTGTTTAGCGTTGGGTTGGCGATAACAGGTTTTATACGCTGATGCTTTAAACTCGTCACGCTACTGTCAAGAAAATTATTTGAGGGTTCCTCTTTGTGTTTTCGCAGGTGGAAGAACGCGAAGCTAAGCGGGACACCCCAGAGGAGGGTGAGCTCCGGGACAACAGAATGGAAATAACCATCCGGAACTCGCCGTACATTAGGGAGGATTCCACAGAAGACAGGTAGCGCTGGGGCTGAGTGGGGGGCATGTGTTTGAGTGAAACTGGCCTGGAGTGAGTTTTTCGATAACGGTGTGTCGTAGCATGTTACGGAGACTTGAAAGGTTGACCTCACTGAAGTTGTGCACTGTCTGCTGTCTGAACTGTCCCTTAAGCGAGTGCTTAAGGTGTAGCTTCTCAAAGTATGACGTAACTAGATACCATCCATGGGGATGGTGGGTGATTAGTTGACATCGATGGCTCAAGAATTGACTATTCCCTCCATATGGCCATGGCTTGGCTGTGCCATGACAGAACGTGGTGTTCTTTATAAATGAAACGCTGCAGGAATCCCTCAAAATATTGCATTAATCAGAACTGGGGAGAAGCTAGAAATAAAATACAAAATGAACAAACTGAATCTTACAGTAAATATGATTGGAGGAACTCACCTCCCCAGATTGTAGCATCATACCATTTTATTTTTATTTGTTCTATAAAACCCCCGTCTTCATCAGTATGTGTGAATGTCATTGATATTGGGGCCAACAATGGCACAATAGTCAATGTGAAAGACGTGTTACTGTCTTAACATAAGACAATATCCAGTCTGCTTCACTGAATACTAAAGGCTATTCCAGGGTGATTTTTGGGGGAAATATATTAGACTTATATGTAAATGAACCTGCAGTGTCAACTCTTATCGACCTCAGGAACCAAGGTGTTATACTGTGATATACTTTGGCACATTAGAGAGGTGTGTGTATTCCAGTTGCATGGTTGGCAGAATAACTTTACTCTTGGGCCCCTGAGCAAGACCCCCAACCCCTAGTTGGCTCTGCTTTCTCAGTTTGTGAGATTGGGTTAGAGCATCTGTTAAATTCATAAAGATGTAAAACTTTGATGACCCCTTTGCCCATCACGTTACTCTGTTTAATGTTTTGTTGAAATTTCAGCTTGAGTTGTAGTTTACAGGTACGGGTCCACAGGCCTTGATACATGCGTACAGTCTTCGACTGGAGTGATATTGCACTTCAGGGAAGGTCCCCACGCTGCAGGCGGAATTCAGCCGTATGTGTGAAAGGAGGCTGCCAGGTCCACTTCCACTCTGATGGGGTTTTATAACGCTGATCGGCCATTGCGTCCCCAGAGGGGAGGAGGATGAGTCGCTGGCCATCAAGCCCCCACAGCAGATGGCGCGGAAGGACAAGTCACACCACAGAAAGGAGGAGAAGCGGAAAGACAAGCGCCGGCACCGCAGTCACTCTGCGGAGGGAGGTGCGCGCCCGAGGCCCCTGCGGCAGCGCATTTACTTTTGCCCAGTTCCCCCGCCTGTGGCCCGCGGTTTCGCGAGTCTAATCTTTGACTGCGATCTCGGCCCTCAGGAAAGCACATGAGGTCCAAGGACAAGGAGAAGGAGCGTGAAAATGAGCGCCGCAAGCGGCAGCGAGAGGAGCAGGACAAGGCGAGGCGTGACTGGGAGCGGCAGAAGCGGCGGGAGCTGGCGCGCGCGCACTCGCGCAGAGAGAGGTGACCGCTGACCGTGCCTGGCAGCCTGCATAAGCCAATCAGAATCAGCAGCTCTCACTGACCAATGAGAGCTGCCCAGTCAGGGGTTCCACAACTAATGTTGCTGGCTGGTGATCATTTCATAGCTCAGTGCTATTTTCAGGTGTACTTGACCTGTAACTTTTGTAATGCCTTAAATTGTGGCTCATCTTATTACTTAAGACTAGAGAAAGCCTAGGGCTGTTTCTGAGTTGTGGAAGGGTCATATGGTGGCATTTTGAGGGTGTGGGGCTCCGTTTTTCGTTGTGCTTATTGTTTGCATGTGCGATGTGATCTGGCCAGCCCATATTAACCCTGCATGACACCGGGTGGGCTGCAGGGCTTCGGGGAGACGTCCTGACAGGCTGCCCCCCTGTTCACCCCTCACCATGGCCCGCAGGGACCGCCTAGAGCAACTGGAGCGACAGAGGGAGCGCGAGCGCAAGTTGAGGGAGCAGCAGCAGAAGGAGCAGCGGGAGCTAAAGGAGCGTGAGAGAAGGGCAGAGGAGCGCCGCAAGGAGAGGGAAGCGCGCAGGGAAGGTGAGGGGGGCGGGGCCGTAGGGGAGGGTTAGTGTGAGGGGG
>JAAGVU020000103.1:306678-344930 GCA_011763525.2 Mormyrus iriodes | reverse complement strand
CGCCCCCGCGCAGCAGGATGGGGTCCAGGGGGGGCCCTGGCCCCTTGCCCCCGCTGGGTTCGGACGGCCCGTTTGACCAAGGGGGTTGGGGCCCCCCCCCCCCCCCCCCAGCGCAAACATTTGGTTTTTGGCTGAGCGGATGTTCGGTGATACTCACTAAACTTTGCCTTTCTTTGCGGCAATCTTCTTCCCACAGCGAAAGGTGAGCTTCCTGCCCTCGGCCACCAGCTTGTGTTTGGTCCGGGGGGGTATGGGGGTGGGGGCCGTTGTGGGAAAGGGGAACTCTGTGCCGGAGGATGTTCAAGAGGTTAGTGCTCTAAACGCCCTGGCTGTGCTTTGATGCCATCCACTGATATGCATCTGAGCTTTATGCACATTTCCATGCTAATTTAGCCTCATATATTGGTAATATGGTGACTAAATGGGATTTCTAGAAGCCTTTTGGCCCAATATAAGCTTTTCGCTTCTCTTTAGCATCGGTAGGAGTGCAGTGACCCAATAGTAACTTATATACAATGACAACATACTACAAATCCAGCGCTGGGGCCCGGGACACAAAACCAGATTTCTAGCTTAGTTGGGTAACTTGTCAGATTTAAAGCAGTTTAAATGGACCGTATCTTCGTTCGCTTACAGTTAGTCAAGACTAACTTGAAATCCAACACATTATCACAATGGGACTCTTCTCAGTCAACAAGGAGACAGACTATGGAGTCAGGCAATTGACTTTGTTGGCTCCCCCCCCGCCATATTTACAAATGCGAAATAAACCCAAGCTTTAACGGTGAGTGAGCAATGACCGGGAAGCAGATGCCGGCTGTCTGAATGCGCTCTGACAGTGTAATCTGTACAGATCTATAACAAGAGCCCTTCGTTTGCTCAGGCCAGGAAAATTTCAAAACACACAGCTATGTCTGCTTTTTAATTTTATTATTCCTCTGAAGCCATTGTGGAACGCACACAAGACTTCCCTTCACGCAGACAGTTCCCCAAACTCGCTAGACTGGAGCTGTTCGCACGATCCCACACACTGCTGTCGCCACAGGACGCTCGGCCAAGTCGCGCCCTTAAGCTGGGAGCTGGCCGCTCTTACCGTAGCAGAAATCGCAGCTGGAGGGACAGTGTTTCTGCATGAGCTTCCGCTTGCTCTCACAGTAACCCTTCCGTGCCCAAGCAGAGCAAATAAACAGTCTGTCTAAACATCCTGCGTGCGAGAAAACGGGAGCTTTCAGAACTTTTGATGGACGTGAGGCTGCAGTCAGCAAAGAAAATGGATGATGGGGGGGTTTTTCTGTGACATTCCATGTGGGTGAATGTTCAGTGGCAAATTTTTCCTGATTGTTTATTTATCAGACCTGATTTCTTGTCCTACCATAAAAGTATGTAATATTGTGCCACTGGTTTGATAAGCTTTGTATAATACGGAGTAAGTGGTGAGATGGAATTCCTGTGAGCTCACACTACCATAGAGTTATGCTGGAGGTCTGTGAGCACAGAGTGTGTGTCGTGTTGCAGCCCCGGTGAGCTTAGCCTACCATAGAGTCTATGCAGGCCCCACACCTCGTCCTGCGTGATGAGCTTGCGGCCCGTCAGGGTGGCATTCAGGTGCATGATGGCGTTCGGGTTCAGAGAGTGCATCAGGCCCAGGACATGGCCAATCTCATGAGCCGCCACGTGGACCAGGTCTGTCAGCCACACCCCTTTGGCACACGGTACAAACGCTCACTGTAGATGCACTGCCCAGCTCACCATGGAAACCGTTAGTCAAATTACCCTACTGGGTCTCATATTTGTAAAGCTGGGATCAGTGGACGTACCTTTCTTCCAGCTGAACCGCATGTTTCCCAGAATCCAGTACTCGTCATCATCGAAGTGTATCTCTCCATTGGGAGGAAAGAACGCGTGGGCCAGTTCTCCAGTGATGCCGTCGAAACAATGATGCAGGTAGGACTGCAGGCAGTCTGTGTGGTTTATGGGGTAAAAGCCTGCCAGACAGCATGGTCGCAGGGAGACACCGAGATACAGAGGAGAGGAAAACGGGAGGTGAGAGAGAGCGCTCGACTCAGCTCCACTGGAAATCATTCTTTACATATTTTCTGCATGCGCGTTCTGCAGGTCATTGATTCCCACAGACCTCCAAAAATTTGTGAAACTCCAGCCACAGTAGACCGTCACTTTTCTCACAACAACGAGACGGGGGGGGGGAAACCACTTCATTTCCCCTCAGAAGATATTTTAAATGGCTTACATATGCCATTTGACTTTCCCACAGTAACCAGAAAGGAGAGACCAGATGACAGCATAAGTCAGTGCATTGGTTGGTGAAATAAAACTTGTAATGACGACCTCCATAGGGCCCAGGGAGGTTTCTGTCATGTAAACTCAACCGATAATTACTTAGCTTTAATTGCTTCATAACAAAATCTAGCTAATTAAACAAATAAAGTGTACAATTGTAAGGTATATAAGGTCCTACTTCCCCTCAGCCTTTGGTAATTTATTGAATACAAGCAAAGTGTCTGGCAGGTTTCTATTTATGGGGCCATGGTTATAATTTTGTTAGAAAGGGGCCAACCTCCCCCCAGCAAAGGATCTCCCACCTATCTTGATGTCAGCCTCCTCGCCAGCTGGGACCTCCCGGAAGCTGAACGGCGAGACGTCACTCCACATGATGAAGGCCTTGGCGAAGGCTTTCCGGGTGTCGCTCACATTCATTAAGTTCCTAGGAAACGACAGCAGCCTCGGGAAGCAGAGAGAGAGAGGGTTTACCACTGGCTGCCCAGCAAATCACAACGACAGTGTGAAGAAATACAAGATTCCCTGGGAACAGTGACTATATGACTATCCCTGAACTTATGTGGTTATACTGGCTTTTGACACCTCGTCTGTCAGCTGCAGGGTGGAGAAATCTGTCTAATAAGGAATGGTTACTGTAAACCCCAAAATACAGAGGACAGAAAGTTGTCCAGAGCAGAAAAGGAACGGGCCCTGGGGGGGGGGGGCTCTGCAGCCAGGACCCGCCGTCCCACAGAGGTCTCAGCTCCAAGCCTCCTACTTGTACGTCAGCTTGAATTTGTCCCACTTCAGCTTTTCCGGGGTGAGGGTGTAGCGCTTGTTCCTGGAGAGCTTGAGCACCCGGGAATGCAGGCTTTTACCGATCCCGATCATCAAAACACCGGTGGGGGCAGCTTCTTCCTTGGGCAAAATAAAAATGAAGGCCAATCACAAGAGCCCCCGGCCTGCACCGCGAGCCACATGCCGCTTTGACGGCGACATCGGTGCCGTCGCAGTGTTTTACGATTAACACTTTATTCCCACATCGCAGGGGTTTAGGATCTGAGGGAATTCCCCTCAGTTATGGCTTGGTGTCGGTATGACAAGGTGCCACCGTATGATGTGCGATACATTTTGTAGATTTGATCTTTGGCTGACTGCAGTAGACCCAATGAAATATCAAGCAGAAATACAAATGAAGTCGAGGCCAAGAATAATTTTATGTTTTGCCAGCTATGCAAAGTTTACTCACATAAATATGCATGAAGGGGGAGATTAACCTTAGAACAGCGCAGGTCGGATAAGGCTTTCAGTCTGAACTCCAACTAGCAAGCTAAGGCATAGGTTTTTAAAATGACAAAGTCTTCATATACACACAAGGAATGGACAAACAAAATAATCACGCCTGTGGGTTTCTGTCCGTTTTGTCTGTTGTTGTGTGTCATTTTCAACCATGGAATTTGCTTGAAATATGGATAGCCAAAGGCAAGGAGGCATTTGGGCCCATAAGAGATGTGATCTCTTCTGCCCTGCACTCAGAACCTAACAGAAGAGCAGAGGCCTTTTTACGGAATAACTCATTTCAGGCTTGTGTTCGAAATTTTTATGTCCTTGACTTTGCTCACAGCTGGTTTGAACCTCCCTCTAAATCACAAACAGCCCCACCCCCCCCAAATAAACACAGCATGTGTTGTCATAGTGATAAACTTTTACTCTAAATTAGCAGAGTGGAGTAGGATAACACCCTAAATTTAGTTTTTGAAATCGCCTGAAATCTTTTTCCCCTCTTTCTGTTTCATTTCAGACTCCATAAATAGCTTCTCCTACAGGGGGCACATCTACAGGCATAAAAGTGGATTTCAACTCATTGCTCTTTGAAGAAGATGTTTAATGGGATGTTTAATGTGGAATATAGTAAGTTGTTCTGTTTTATTTTGTGGGGGGTGTAAAACTGTTGTCCAGCCTCTTACGTGTGATACATTCTGCAGACCTGTTTCTAAATCGTGTGGCCTTATCAAGGAAGGTGACTGAAACTCAGCAATGTCTGAAGCTCAGAAATTTTCTTTTGGAAAAACCGAGCTGAGTTTTTCAGTACTTTACCCATAATTCAGTGTAAGGCGGTAAAAACACATGCACAAGAATTTCCCCCTGGAATCAATAAAGTTTTATCTTATCTTATGTCTTCTGCTGCAGGACCCGCTTGTGTTCACACAAGGGGGGACTTTTCCTGCTCTGCTGAGCCTAGTTGACCTGCGTGCCGTCGACATACGATCTTTTAATGGGTCTGAAGGGGAGACGTCATTTCCCCAGTGCCATTCCCAAAATAGCATCGCTGCCCTTCGCTTTGCAACCAGACATCCCAGTTACTCTGTCCACTTTTTAGCATGGTCACCCACTTGGAAATAAAAAGCCGGAATGGTGCACGGTGACACACTGGGAGGACTGAGAAAGCCCAACTCTCCACGCTCAGACAGCCTGGGTGACGAAGGGCTGAGGTCAAACAGATGAATTCACCATCAGTATAAATGAAACAAAACTGATTATTCTGCAGCTTGGGTTAGTTATCAATGGCAGGAAATTTAGGGACTTCAGAAACAACTTGCAGCCTAGATCGTGGGTGTGTGCACAAATCAGAGAAATATCCACCTCAACCCTGAACGGCATGCGGTCGATTCCGCTTCATCCGCACTCATCAACATAAGAAGTGAGATCGACCGTGAACCATCTTAGCGATCTGAGGTTCTCTCCAACTGCAGTCATCTTATCATTAACAGGCATGAAATCAGCCATGTAATGCCATGCAGTGTTAGGGGAACATGCTAAATCTTTTCTTCTGACGAGTGTTTGGAAGATTAATTAGTCACCCGCGTAGGAGACATCAGATCAGATCAGAACAGACAAGCAGAAACAGACCAATTCAAGCATTAATGTGATTTTCAAATATGGTGAGCTGAATACAGAGCTGATGCAGGGACCTGCACGTGGATGTGTCTATGCGCTGGTCTACAACAGTGTTTCCCAACCCGGTCCTCGGGCTCCCCAACACAGTCTATGTTTTCGCTCCCTCCCAGCTCCCTACCAGACAGTCCACATTTTTGCTCCCTCCCAGCTCCCTGCCAGACAGTCCACATTTTTGCTCCCTCCCAGCTCCCTGCCAGACACTCCACATTTTTGCTCCCTCCCAGCTCCCTACCAGATAGTCCACATTTTTGCTCCCACTCAGCTCCCTACCGGGAGCTGAAAGGGAGCAAAAACGTGGACTGTCTAGAGGTCCCCGAGAACACCCTGGAGGCTTGAGATTCTGTTATCCTTCCTCATGGTGCCTGTCTGATTAAATAAACATCATTCTTTTCTCCTCCAGATGAGGTGACCCATCATCTTTACAATGTCTTTGAAGAATGCCATGAAAACAAAGGGAGGACCCATGTAAGATACAACTAAACAACGGCAAGCTTAAAAATGCACATATGGTTGAGTGGGGGAAGAAACTTACATAATATAAACTCTGTTCTTTTCCTTTTTTTCCACAATCTACTGGGAAACCAAAGTGCTTTGGCAGACACTGGAGCCCAAACACATTCTTGGTGCTGCAGCAAAAGACCTGCAGGTGAGACAGGCAACTTCTTGCACTAGCAATAGCAGAGTTCCAATATCATGCCTCCCATGGAGAGAAAGAAGGCAGCCTTGTTATGCTGGACCTCACAAACCGTGGGTTCTGTCATCCCCAGATATGAACTCCAGTGTTTCTTACGAACACTCATGGGGCCATGTAATACTGACACAAACGTGTGTAAATTAGGTCAGCTGTTGTCTCTAAACCACCCGTCGCGTTCTTCTTCCTCTACATCCCATCTGGAGAGCTCTCCAAGACTTACAAGAAGCACCTTCAGACTTGTGTCTCCTGGGAAAAGAGCAATGAAAATAATGTGACTTCTAGAAAAGTCCTGGAGAGTATGTTTATTTCCTTCGAGGACAGCATCTTTGTCAGAGGTTGCTTCAAGATGCTGGACCTCACCGATGAAGAACGAAAGGAGCTGTGAGTGGAATTCAAAGGAGTCACCCAAAAGGAATCTGTGAAACTACTAATCAAAATCGGCAAGCCAGATAAATCAAACTGCGTGGCAGATGGAGCAGGGAAACTGCAAAGAAGGGAGTCAAAATCGGAAAAGATAAGGATCTCTTAAAAATACCAAATTGGGAATTTCTGAAAGCTGTCAAGAAAGACAAAGACTAATATTACAACAACACCTGCCAAGATACAGAAGGAGAAAATAAACATGGAAAACTAGGGGTCTTTTTTCCCCAAAGGTCTGTGAAATTAAAAGTCCACTGAAGTAGGTCTGTAGATATTACTGAGCAAGCAATAACTGACTATAACTGACAGAATATATATTAGGCATAGATAGAAAGAATACATAGAAGATTTATTAACAAAGACAACAGTCACAATATTTTTAATGAACATGGAAGAACCTTATTGGAGGAGGGCAAGGATATATAGTCCAAATTATGGCAACAACACAATGGCTTATAGATCGGAAGGACCCGCTTCATATTCCAATACCACAGAGGAGACCTGACAGAGTGTCTATCATATAACTTCTCTCATATCATATGCCAGTATGCTAAAGAGGTCATTTATATGAAAGATCATTCACCATAGATTACAGCCCTATACAAAATGAAAAATGCCCTATGAACAGAGGAAGAAAGACAAAGGAACAAGAGATATCTCCACTAACGTACAGTGGCTAATGAGGAAAAAAGCAAGCTCAACATGTGCTTTGTCAATTACAACAATGCCTTTCGTTGTGTTGACTGTGTCTAACTGTGTAATATTCTCGGAAAAACGCCAGAGCGTCTCATTAACCTTAGGCAGAAACTCCACACTGGACAAGAAGCCACAGTGAGGGCAGAATATGATAAAACTGTCCAGGTTCCTGGCTGATGTAGTTTGACAAGGATACATAGAATGAAAAGATGGAACTTTGGCTATATTTGAGGAAAGCAATGTTAAGACCTCAGGAATTGCAGCTAATTTTAGTGCTAATGTCCATTCATCCATTATGGCTCTCCAGTTTCATCAAAAATGTGGAGTGAGATTATGTCTGTCAGGGATAGAGCGTATGTCTTACGGTCATGTGTGACACTTGAGAGCCCTGTCTGGCACATTCATCGGATCTTGCTCTGCCTCTTCCACCTTGTCTGCACTCCGTGTGCGTGCGCATCCATGTAATAACCTGCTTGCAACGAGACCACGTGCACAAATGCTGTTTTCTGATTGGCTGGTAGGCGGGTATTAACTCGGCCTAACTCTATCAGGACTGACATGAACTCAGCGGAAAATTCCACTCAGTATGCCTGCGCCTCGTCTATTAATTCTATATAACGGGACACCTCGATGTGCGTTTTCCTGGTTAGCTCTCAGCGTGAGAAACACAAGGTGTGGCGTGTGAACTGGCTGAAATGCATGTTTCTCACGGTCGATGCTATGCATCCATCCATCCATTTTCTGTAGTGACTTGTCCTACTCAGGGCTGCGGGGGTCCAAAGCCTATTCAGGAAGCTACGGGCGCAGTAGTGCTGATATTAAAGAGAGAGACAGTGAAACAGCTCAGTCTGGCACCTGGCAGAGCTGCGCACTGAAATGCCGGGGAAAAAAATCTTAAAAATGAATGACAAATCTCTAAGAACGAAGATCAAAATTTTTCAAAATATCCCATTTCCTATGACCCCTTATGGATGTGCGTGTTAGGTAATGCAGAAGTGGGACAGGAGGAGTACTGGCACCTAAACCTGAAGCTGATGAAGAGTCTTTTGGATGCCATGGATCTTGAGAAAAGCAAACAAGTGAATTGTCGACTAAATCAGCTTCCACTTGAAGCCCATTAGAGACTCTTCCAGCAAAGGGCAGACCAAGAGACGAAGACGACAACCACGAATCAGCAGGACAAATGAACGTGCAGCTGAGCAGCCCGAAGACCCAAACACAAGATGAATGGAGGAGTGCCATCTATATGATCATCAGGAAACAACATAGCTGGTATAGTCATTACTAGACGCTGTGTATGTGGTGTACTTGTACATAATTACATTAAGTATTTGTCTTCCATAATTGCACACAAATATGTCAAAACTGTTCCAAGGTCATTTTGCTAAGGCCCTCATTAATGGCCTTGGTAGACCTTTCTCTAACCTTCCTGTGTTCCCTGCAGGGAGAGCCACACAAACCCTCCGCATACCATGAGTGGGATCCAAACCCACAAAAACTGGAAGTCACAGTGGTATCCAAAGATGCACCACATCATCTGGCCATTTCCTCATGCTTTCTTATAGTTTAAAAATAATTTAACAACTTAAATCGCAACCAGGGTGCATCGTTACTACATTTTGTTAAATAACCAGTTGCTAACAGCTGACTGGTGGTTAAACACAACTTTTCAAGTCATACATTGTCCCCAATAAGGCAAAACTTTAAAATATGAATTCCTCACACAAATTTGCAACTGAGCAAAAACTGTGCGGTATGTGTAAAATCATCAAGAATTTAAATTTCTCGAAGAAAAGTAAAACAGTATTTTCGTTACAAAAAGCAGACGTTTCCACAGGGTGAACACTTATATACTAACTTGGATATACTGCATAGCGTCCTGATACGGGCGGGCGAGCGAGCTGCGCGGGTGAGGGCGGGGGGGTTACTTAGGTTACGGATTCAGAGACGGGATTACTTTGGGCATAAAAAAATAGGAAGATATTATACGACCATAATCCGTCCTCATTTTTATCAAACGAAGAGGTCAACACATGCAATGCCGTTTGTGTTATTATGCAAATTGCGGAAAACTTTCGAATGTCATGTTTATTTTCGTTGTAACAAAGTTGATGACATCTCTTCCACTGCGCCGGAATTAGCACACCCTACCTCCGTGGTCCAAGTGGGAAACGCTGCAGTTTCTTGCATCCCCGCGAAAAATACACTGATGACCGACAGCTTAAGCAGCAAAGGAGCGCAACCGCTCCGCCGCCTTCTCAGGGTCTGGCATTCCATCGCTTCACTTCCACGTCCAGATAATTTCCTCTCAAAAGGGACAAGCGAAGCAGTTGAACCACCATTTATTTTTCCTCGAATACGTTTATGCTCTTACTGAATTTGTCTTTTTCTGCAGGAGGAACTGCATCAGATCCCAGCCGAGCCTTAAAAGATCCTGCCAGTGCGCTGGCCGCACCGTTTCCCCTTTTTCCGCAAACTTCAGGCTGCGGCTTTACGCCGCACGGGCGGCCAAGCGGTATCACATTACAATAAATGGAGGTCAGATCCCGACAATTTTAAGTGGAAAAGGAAACCAGCCGGGCGCTTTGTGAGCCCTGACTAATTCTGATTTTTGGTTTTAAATTTATATCGGAATAGTGCACACATTACGATATAGATAAGTATATAACGATAAGATTTATGGGACAGTATTCGGTTATCTTGTTTCAGACATATTTGAAGATGCAAAATTTGCGGTAAGCTGCAAGCTGTCCTGAGACACCAGGCAGGTCGCGAAACAGGAGAGCTTTTCTGCATCCGCAAATCTCAGTGGTTTGCGTCTCTGCGATCACACCGATTAATAGTAAATGTTTGTGCAAGAAGCATTATACGGTACATTATGACTGATAGAGGCATAAGCGATCTCCAACAAAGCCTAGTTGTGTATTCACGCCAGCGTTTATTGTTTAAATATTTGACATGTCTCAAGCGACAACTAAAGTAGATAAGGGACCTTCTATTATTGGCGGTGTTAAAATAACCGTTGGAAAGGGCAGCGGTTCTTTATATAATACGGTGTATAAGTGAAGAACTTTAATTGTTGCCCGTGTTTTGCAGACATACTTTGTAGTCATTCAAAATCGAATGGTGCATTACTTAATTGATATATTTCATTTTTTATAATATTTTCATGCAATTTGCGAGATTGAATTCACTGAGATCAGAACTGCGAGCTAGGCTGTGTAATACATCTGATTTGACGCTGAAAAGCGATGTCAAATCCCTTTACAAACAAGTAGCAGAAAACATTTTATTCTAAGTACTTCAGTAAAAGTACAAAGTTGTATAATTGACTAAGGGTGCAAAACTGATAGGACACTTTGAGTGCAGTGTCTGAAATCTGTTGTGATAATGTTAAATAGACATGATTATTTCAGCACAGTTTGCATGCATTGCATTGTAATATATGTTCAGCAAATGTAAATATACTGGTACAGTGAACAGTAAGGCACCTATCTGTGTATGTTACCTCACAGCCCCAAGGTCACAGGCTGGAATTTGGCCCTGGCTCTAAACCGAGTTGGCATGTTCTCCTTGTGTCTGTACTTCAAAAGCCTCCTATAACATTATTCTGGTGACTACACGTTACCCTTAGAGCGTGTGCAGTGTTGGTGACTACAAGTCAATTAGAGCGAGTGCAGTGCTGGTGACTACAAGTCGATTAGAGTGAGTGCAGTGCTAGTGACTACATGCCACAATTAGAGCGAGTGCAGTGTTGGTGACTACATGCCACAATTAGAGCGAGTGCAGTGCTGGTGACTACATGCCACAATTAGAGCGAGTGCAGTGTTGGTGACTACATGCCACAATTAGAGCAAGTGCAGTGCTAGTGACTA
Source organism: Mormyrus iriodes (assembly GCA_011763525.2). Lineage (NCBI taxonomy): Eukaryota > Metazoa > Chordata > Actinopteri > Osteoglossiformes > Mormyridae > Mormyrus > Mormyrus iriodes. The sequence goes on along the minus strand of JAAGVU020000103.1, from coordinate 334,010 downwards.
CAAGTCAATTAGAGTGAGTGCAGTGCTGGTGACTACATGCCACAATTAGAGCGAGTGCAGTGCTGGTGACTACATGTCACAGTTAGAGCGAGTGCAGTGCTGGCAACTACACATCAATTAGAGTGAGTGCAGTGCTGGTGACTACATGTCACCCTCAGAGCAAGTGCAGTGCTGTGACTGCATGTCACAGTTAGAGCGAGTGCAGTGCTGGTGACTACATGCCACAATTAGAGCGAGTGCAGTGCTAGTGACTACAAGTCAATTAGAGTGAGTGCAGTGCTGGTGACTACATGTCACAGTTACAGCTAGTGCAGTGCTGGTGACTACATGTCACAGTTAGAGCGAGTGCAGTGCTGGCAACTATACATCAATTAGAGTGAGTGCAGTGCTGGCGACTACATGTCACCCTCAGAGCAAGTGAAGTGCTGTGACTGCATGTCACAGTTAGAGCGAGTGCAGTGCTGGTGACTACATGCCACAATTAGAGCGAGTGCAGTGCTAGTGACTACAAGTCAATTGGAGTGAGTGCAGTGCTGGTGACTACATGTCACAGTTACAGCGAGTGCAGTGCTGGTGACTACATGTCACAGTTACAGCGAGTGCAGTGCTGGCAACCACACATCAATTGGAGTGAGTGCAGTGCTGGCAACCACACATCAATTAGAGTGAGTGCAGTGCTGGTGACTACATGTCACCCTCAGAGCAAGTGCAGTGCTGGTGACCACATGTCACCCACAGAGCGAGTTCAGTGCTGGTGACTACACGTCACCCTCAGGGCGAGTGCAGTGCTGGTGACTACACGTCACAGTTGGAGCGAGTGCAGTGCTGATCACTACACGTCAGTTAGAGTGAGTGCAGTGCTGGTGACTACATGTCACAGTTAGAGCGGGTGCAGTGCTGGCGACTACATGTCAATTAGAGTGAGTGCAGTGCTGGTGACTACATGTCACAGTTACAGCGAGTGCAGTGCTGGTGACTACACGTCACCCTCAGAGCAAGTCCAGTGCTGTTACTGCATGTCACAGTTAGAGTGATTGCAGTGCTGGTGACTACATATCACAGTTAGAGCGAGTGCAGTGCTGGTGACTACTTGTCACCCACAGAGCAAGTGCAGTGCTGCTGACTACATGTCACCCTGAGAGCGAGTGCAGTGCTGGTGACTCTATGTCACCCTCAGAGCGAGTGCAGTGCTGGTGACTACACGTCACCTTCAGACCGAGTGCAGTGCTTGTGACTACATGTCACCCTCAGAGCGAGTGCAGTGCTGGTAACTACACGTCACAGTTAGAGCGAGTGCAATGCTGGTGACTACATGTCACAGTTACAGCGAGTGCAGTGCTGGTGACTACATGTCACCCACAGAGCAAGTGTAGTGCTGCTGACTACATGTCACCCTTAGAGCGAGTGCAGTACTGGTGACTACACGTCACAGTTAGAGCGAGTGCAGTGCTGGTGACTACACGTCACAGTTAGAGCGAGTGCAATGCTGGTGACTACACGTCACCCTCAGAGCGAGTGCAGTGCTGGTGACTACGCGTCAATTAGAGTGAGTGCAGTGCTGGTGATTACACGTCGCCCTCAGAGTGAGTGCAGTGCTGGTGACTACATGTCACCCTTAGAGTGAGTGCAGTGCTGATGACTATACGTCAATTTGAGTGAATGCAGTGCTGGTGACTACATGTCACAGTTAGAGCGAGTGCAGTGCTGGTGAGTACATGTCACAGTTAAAGTGAGTGTAGTGCTGATGACTACACATCACCCTTAGAGTGAGTGCTGTGCACTTCCAGTGAAAGCCAAAGAATTACATGCAGAATGGTTCAGTGCTTCATGCCACTGTGTACGCTTTATATATATAATAGCACCTATTCTGGGTCATGTGGGACTGGAGCCTATCCTGGAAACTACAGGCACAAGGCAGGGAACAACCCATTGCAGGGCACACGCACACACCAGTTACACCTGTGCACCTGTAGGCAATTTGGTAACTTCAATTCACCTTACCGTAGTTTTGGGCTGGTGGACGAAACCAGAGTACCTAGAGGAAACCCCACAATGACATAGGGAGAACATGCAAACTCCACACACATGGACATGAACCTTGGTCCTAGAGGTGTGATGCAACAGTGCTAAGCACTGCCCCACCATGCCTCCCAATTACATTAATTTGTGATGTTGAATTACAAAGGTTCTCATGAAACTGCTTGTTAAAGCTCCTCTTTTTAAAACAGGTTTTGTTCATTGTGGAAGCCCTGATTAGACTTCGTGGTCACCATGCTTGAAATGATCTTTTTCTGCTATTTGTACAAGTACTTTGGAAGTCCTCCCTTTACGTATCTCATCTAGCTCTCTTCTGAGACATCTACAGACATACATACGGCTGAGAGCAAATTTTGTGGTCTGATCACAGGACCAGGCCACTAATCTGATGTCCCTGGATCACTTTGGGGGGGGGGGGGTGGTGGTTAGGGGTCTTGCTCAAGGGCCCAGTAGAAATGTAACTGTGCTCCTAAGGCTGAGATTTGAACTGACAACCTTCTGTTTATTGGTACAGAAGCTTAACCCACAGTGCCAAACAATGCCCCCTTCACCATGTTTCTGTGAGAATGCCTGTAGATGTGTTCCTGATACTAGGAAAAGCTTTTTTAGCCTGTGTGCTTCGTTGATGACTTCAAGCCATGAGGTCACTGTTCCAGGGTTCCGGAAGAATTTTTCAGCTGCTTTTTACAGTGAAACTTGTTTCCATAATTAACCCGCAGATTTTTCTGGTGTAGATTAAAAACAGTATCATTATCGTACAGACCAGTGAACCTGTAGATCAGCCCATTAGCTTGATCTGTTTTCCCTCCAGATTTGATATGTCGTCATTTGCAGAAGGAGATTGAGGGGGGGCAGATGGCATTGGCAATGTGTGACATGACCCATTGACATTGACTGACCTGCTGTGGGACCACCATCTGCGGTGGGGGCCATGAGGCTCGGGTGCAGTGTGTACTGAGACTGGTTATAGGTCCATGGGATGTAACCTCTCTGGTGGGGAAGGAGCCTGAACTTGTGTGGAAGGTAGTGAGATACTGACTAGATAGTCGGGCTCACCTTAACACATAGCTCTGACTCTGGAACCAAACTCCTGGAGGGGGGCTGGATTCTATTCCCTTCTGGAGTTGCCCTCGGTGAGAGGTGCTGGGCAGGTGGGGTCTACTTATAGCCCCCCCCAGTTTGGCCTCAGTACTTTGGAGTTTACCTCAGTGAATGAGAGGGTCACCTCTCTTTGACTTCATGTTGGGGGATGTGCTCTGACTGTTATCTGTGCTTATGCACCGAACACCAGCTCAGAGTATCCAGCCTTCTTCGAGACCTTGGACAGGGTGCTGGAAGGTGCCCCCTCTGGGGACTCCATTGTTCTGCTGGGGTACTTTAACACTCATGTGGGTAGCGACAGTGAGACCTGGAAGGGTGTGACTGGGAGGAACAGCCTGCCTGATCTGAAACTGTGCGGTGCTCTGTTATTGGACTTTTGTGCTAATCACAGTTTGTCAATAACGAACACCATGTTCGAGCATAAAGATGTTAAGAAGTGCACCTGGCACCACAGTTCGATGATCGATTTTGTAATCATATTGTTGGATATGTGATCACACAGAGCTCACAGAAAGTCTTGGGAAGCTTGTTAAATTCTGTAAAAATGATGCAAATTTATTGGCATCATAACAAAAGTCCATTGATAAGCCATGTGTAACATACCTGTACATATCTTCCCCACAGACGTTTTCTTTCTATTAAGTGTCATTTTTTGACTGACTTATTCAGTTCTGTTATTCCCACTTTGCTATTAATTGCAGTCACAGGCTCCCAAAGGGATCCTAAACACAAATGTTTGCTGTTTTATGTTACTGCAAAGGTGTTACTAATTAAAAAGCACCCAGTGAGGCCGCTTGCCAATGAACGTAACTCAGAACAACATTTGTAGAACTACAGTTTGGATTTCAATGTATCACTTCTTGAAATTAATGTTTTACTTAAAAGTACTTGTTGTTTCTTATGTGATATATATTTTTTGCAGACAAATGAATAAAATGATGATTTTCTTCATAAAACCAATAAATCTGCAACATTTTTACTAAATTTACCAAACATCTCAAAAGTTTCTGTGAGCTGTTTTTTTTTAAATGGCGTGGCTTACATATCTTATGTAAAACAGGCTATTTGGCGGCATTTGAACATTGTTAACTTAAATAATAGTATGCGGAACTAAACGAAAGGGCGACGTTTGCCCTTCGGACTCAGTTGGTGTTACACCAACAGGCCGGACGGCACGGCGCAGCCGCATTGGCGTCCGACGGCGCGTGCCCAAGGGATCGGTGCGTAACGAGTTTGCTGGTGAATTGCGAGCGGCTCCGGTGCTCTATTAACGGCCATGTTAAAACACAGACGTTCTGCCACGTTGTATAAAACACGCCATTTACGGTGACGGTAAAATAGGTAAGTCTCTATATTTTGTATTCGGTTCTGTCTTTTTAAAGGGATTAGCAAGATAGCAGTAGCACAGTTTACTACCTTAGGTAATCTTCCATAATCACTTACTTGTTGCTGATCCAGGCAAGCCAGCTAGTGTATCTGTCTGGTGGGGTTTGGCGAAGACCCGGTTTGTACTGCCATCCAGCGTGTATATCGGCGCTGAAATATTTCACTTTTTATGATCCGGATCCGCTGGCCACCCGACATCCCCGTGTACCCTTCCGTGTCGGACGGCGTGCCTTCCCTGTGACACGCCTGCATTTCAGTCATTTCTACACTCAGTGCAGAGTGACTTTATTATATGATGGGCTGTAAATTTCTCTGTAAATTTCCAGAGGCGGGTTTTCTCACCCGAGCGGTTTTCTGCGCTTTTTATTTTTCGTAAATCGGGAGTTTTTACACTTTCTTCAATCAAGGATCCCCCCCCACCCATATGGAAACGGACCTGAATCGGGGTCAGTCCTGCACTGGTGTCTAATGACATGAGCTGTGATCTTGAATCAAGGGCGTGGATGTGGGTATAGGGTGGTGCTGGTTGGGGGCTGATTTCCTTCCCACCAATGAAACCAAACCTACGCCCTTGACTTAAATGTTATTCTCGCTGCCTAAGTCGGAATGTTGAAAACCCCCTGCCGCGGCGTACATTCATCGGTTGTCTTCTGTCATTGCTACAGGTTCAAAATATGCTAAAGTTGCCCTCTTGTGTGTTTTGTTTCAGCTATATTCACCTTCATTCTACAGCAGCCTTGCAGACCCTCGTAGACCTGTGGTCTCCTGGCAGAGGCATGGCTGAGGGGCCCAAAGCTGGCTTTGCAGAGACGTTTGTGTTGGCAGGCTCAAACGGACATGGTGTGGCGGTGGAGGATCTGGGTACTGGCGGGTTATCCCGAGATCTAGCGGAGTCGAGCTCTGGAGTCGGCCAGATGGCGACAGGTGTGAAGTCCAAGTGCGCCGCCTACGTTCTGGCTCTGCGCCCCTGGAGCTTCAGCGCCTCGCTGACACCCGTAGCACTGGGCAGCGCGCTGGCTTACAAGTCCGAGGGTACCGTGGACCTCTTGGTGTTCGTGGTGTGTGCCGTGGCCGTGCTGGTGGTGCACGGGGCGGGCAACCTAGTGAACACTTACTACGACTTCTCCAAGGGCATCGACCACAAAAAGAGTGACGACAGGACTCTGGTGGACCAGATTTTGGAGCCCCAGGACGTGGTGATGTTTGGGGCGGTGCTGTACTCCGTCGGGTGCCTGTGTGCCACCTTGCTCTACTTCCTCTCCACGCTGAAGCTGGAGCACCTCGCCCTCGTCTACTTCGGCGGACTCTCCGGCTCTTTCCTGTACACTGGAGGTGCCCCTTCTGATCTCCTAAAGACCACGCCCCCGCCCACATTTACGTTTTGTGTAATTCTCCCACCGTCTGCGTAGCTGTCCGTCATACTGGCTTGTAAAAATTCGGCCATGGAAGCGTGATGTCGACTCAGGGTGGTGTGTGGCTCTGTGGGTTAGGACCGGGGCCTGTGATCGGAAGGTCGCTGGTTCAAATCCTATGGCCGACAGAGAGATTTCACCATGGGGCTCATTAGCCAGGACCTTTTAGCCATACTTGCCGCTCTGTCTGTGTGAAGCTGCTTTCTCAACTGTCTGTTGCTTTGAATAAAAGCGTCTGCTATATAAGTCAATTTCGGTTTTTAAAAGTATCGTTCCAAGTTTGTGTGTATATGTAATGTCTTCCCCCCCCCCCCCCAATCTCCTTCTGCAGGCATTGGACTGAAATACGTGGCTCTGGGCGACGTGGTGATTCTGATCACCTTCGGCCCGCTGGCGGTCATGTTTGCGCACGCGGTGCAGGTGGGCCACCTGTCGGCGCTGCCGCTGCTCTACGCCGTTCCGTTAGCGCTAAACACGGAGGCCATCCTGCACAGCAACAACACACGGGACATGGAGTCGGACCGGCAGGCGGGCATCGTCACATTGGCCATCCTCATCGGCCCGGCGCTCTCCTACGTGCTTTTCAACCTGCTGCTCTTCGTCCCCTACGTGCTATTCTGCTTCCTGGCCACGAGGTACACCATCAGCATGGCGCTGCCCCTGCTCACGCTGCCCATGGCCTTCCCGCTGGAGAAGCTGTTTCGTGGCCAGTGCTACTCGAAGATCCCCCAGAAAACCGCAAAACTGAACCTTCTAATGGGTCTCTTCTACGTGTTTGCGATCATACTGGCACCGCCAGGAAGTTTACCACAATTGTGACTCACCTTGACTCTTTCTTACTGCGGCTTACGTTTGCCTGTCTATAATTTATATTTGTTTTGTTTCAAGGGCTTTAATTTATTAAACGAAACACTGGTTCAAATATGCTGTATAGAGAAGCTGTACGGTATGTACAATTTCTGTTGCCAGCAAGGTGACCCTAATTTCCCATAAATCTGTGCTATTCTTCGCTTGCTGTGTGTCATGCAAATTCCCAAGGTGCCTGTGCATGACCTGGACGAGGAAGAGGATACTGTAAGCTCATCTGAGAGGTAGCAAGAGTTCTCCAAATAGTTTCCTGCTATTGTCTCTGGGCTTCCAAATTTCCCCTTTTTTAAGGTTTGTTTTTAAGACGAATTATCTTTCTTGTCAATAGTTGCTGCTACAAATAATACTCAAAAGTACGAGTCGCGCACAATTTATATTTTGTTAGCAGTAAAATCGCAAGGAATGCCAATTTTTTTTTTTCTTGTTGCAGGTGCGGGGGTGGCTCGGTAGCAGTACTCCCGCACGGTTTAGGGTACGAATCCCGCCTCTGCTGTGTGTGTGGAATTTGCATTTTCTCCCCATGTCACGTCACTGTATTCCAGTTTCCTCCTACAGGCCAAAGACACACGGTTAGGCTAAAGGGTGCCTCAGTTGCCGTAGTGTGTATGACGGTGCGTGTAGGTGCCCTGCACTGGACATGCATCCACGCCTTGTGCTCTATGCCACTCTGGCAGGGGTGTGTCCCGCAAAGCAAGATTTCCCAGTTTGCTGGGTAACTTAAGCCAAACTTGAAAACTGTCCGCTGCGGCTTAGCGGACCGAGAGACTGGAACCAGAGAGCGTGCCGCCAAAGCGGGCTCGCGGGGCTCTACGGCGAACTAGCACAAAACAACCCTTGAAAACAAGATTTCTTTGTTAGTTGGGTAACTTAAGCTAAATGTAAGGATTGTCCAATTGGAATGTCACTTACCTCTCTATCTATTGGACAGTTTTCACATTTGGTTTATTTACCTAACTGGGAAAACCTACATTTTGGAACACCCCCTCAGTTTTTTGTATATTGAAGTGATGACATGAAAACAAAATTGTCAAACAAAGGCATTTTAATGTGAAGTTGCAGGATTTGTGCTGTTGATTCTTGAAATTTATTGCTTTACAGGAGTTCATAACTAAAATGTCAGATGTAATTAAGATCATTTTAATTTTGACAGTTGAACTGTATCCTGAGGTTTTTCGTATGGTTGAGTTTAACTAGCCTTTACCAGTCAGAATGGTTAGAATCACTAACTCTTTACAGTGAAAGTCCAATCGGATTTAAATAGTCAGAAATTACATGTATAGCCCACATTACATTTTTTTTCCTAACTTTAGATGCTGTCTTGTGCCTGTTCCGGTGCAATATACACCACTGCACCTCAAAATGTATCAGTAATAAAGGGCACATTCACATTTTTTTTTATGTCCTCATCAATACCTGCTAGTATTGTACAATTTATAGTCATCGGCAGTAGGAAAAGGAAGCTTCTGGGGGAAAAGGACGTGTTTTTATTTCGTTTTTATGTTAAAAAAAATTAAATTCCAGTATTCGGCTGGCGATACTTTATTCGTATGTGATTTGTATTTAGTGGAACAGCTGACATAGCAAAACACTACGGAACTGATGAAATATAACGTGCAAAAAACCCCAAAGGTCTCTGTGTGTTTTCCCCCGTTTTAACCACCATATTTCACATTTTACGTGGTGATTTTGTTCCGTTATTCCGTTAGCTAATATTTCGCAAATCACAAAAAAGTGACCGAAGTAGATTATAGAAACAACGCTAACAACTGAATAATGTTTTGATAATATCCCGAAATGTCCGAAACCTTAATGCAGCGCAGTCTGGCCGCGTTACTTTTCCTCATGCAAACAATGGTAAAAATTTGTGAGAACTATGGAACACTGCCGAAGAAAATGCACGGGTTCCCAAATTGTATTTGTAATTGTGTGAGCATGCTTTCATCTTCGGCTGCTGTTCGCCTGGAGGCCCACGTTAAGCCTCCGGTATGAAGTGGGTCGCCAGGGGGCGCCATTCCACAAGAAACGTGCTCGTGTGTTTTCCTCATCGCTGAACTTAAGACGTGCGAAGAAGCGATAGTTGAAGTAACCAGTGAAAAGCTGGAAAGGTGATGGGTTACACATGTTGCTGGCAAACGATTTTGGTTACATTAATTCGGCCAAACAGCGGTAGTAATATGATCATCGAGAAAGTTACTGAGGTTGCAAAATATTTTTAAAAGTTCTCAAAGAATCATGGCCATAACAAAATGGTTTTAGGTTTAGCTGCTTATTCATCACAAGACAGAACCATAGCATAGAAATGCAGCTTAAAACAAGTAACGATACAACGGCCTCCGCTGGTGTAGGCTGGTAAACTTATCCCAGTAGGCCCTCGTACCACTGATGCGAACCATATAAAATTCAGCCAACAAAGCCATTCAGTTTTTCGAAGGCACTCTTTAAGCCTGGTGAAAGTAGCGCAAAAGATTTTAAAATGAACATCCACCGTGCTCTTGATAAAATAATTTTCAGTTCCAGTTAATGCCTGCAAACTGCACGGTTCAATTGATGTTCTGGTTGGTCTGGTACAGCTACAATTCATGACCTAAACCGGCAAACCCATACGGAAACACATTAAACAGTCAGATAATGCTTTTCCTACAAAGATTTCATCGGTGCGTTCGGTAAAGAAGGGCCAAATTGAAACACCGTTGTAGGTTACGCGTCGGGGTTCTTTTTGGGAGATTATATGAATTCCATATTGTAAACACCACAAAAAATCGCAAACAAATGGTTGAAATAATGGGACAGATTTAGCCGCAATGCAATCAATCAAAACTAGTTTCAAATGTCAATTACTAAACCTTCATATAATTAAAAAAATAAACCTCAGAAAAGTATGGGGATCTCCCCAGCTTGCGGAGTGCGCAATTAAGGAATTGCGCATGTGTTGCCAGCGCACGAGCCCGTGACGTTATTACAGCAAACACGTTACTTTTTCGCCAGAGCGGAGGCGAAGGTAGCGGCTCACGAGTGCATGTGCCGGAGCTGACAGGCCAGCGAGCGGCGTCTGCGTGGAAGCGCCCTGCACGCGCCGGTGACAGTTGCGTGTACGGCGGCGGCCAGCGCGAGCTCCCTCATCTGTGCGCGCGGCTAGACTTCCGGCCGGAGGAGCGCGTCGGAGACGGAGCGGCGCGCGGCTGAGCGAAGGCGACTACGGAGGAGCCCCTCCACCGGGTAAGTGCGCTCCGGGAACGATGACGGTTAAGAATAACAGTAACGCCCAAAAAAGACGAGTGATGTAAGCGGTGTTCGCTTTCGGTAGCCGCGTGCTAGCTCGCCGTCGAGCCCCGCGAGCCCGCTTTGGCGGCACGCTCTCCGGTTCCGGTCTGTCGGTCCACTAAGCCGCGGCGGATGGGCTCGTCCCGGCGCTAAAAGTCCCCGTTAATGCGGCGGCACATGGCTAAGGACCCGGTGGCGGATGCGGCGGGATGCGGAGCCCGTCCGTCCGTCCGTCCGCAATAGCGAAGGTTTTCAGCTTCATACCGAATGTAACCGAAACGTCCATTACTGGCCTGGGTGTGATATACTGCGAGGTCCGCTCGGGAAAATGTGCCCTTTCCTCTCCCTGCGAAGGGCCAGTTCTTTAAGATGACACTTTTAAAAATCTGACATACAGTTTAGCTGACATGGAAAGAGAAATGCTTCTTTAGTGGATAAAAATGCAAAGTGGAAAAAAAGTATAAAACAGAAACAGGTGCAGAAGGACGTCCGAGTCACTAGTATGTGTGTGTCAGCAGTGAAATCTAATTTATAAGCTAACTTGTTAAGCTCATAAATTAGTGGCACAAAAATGGGGTCGCTCACGGCGACGTGACACCGCGATTCGTGGTCAAAATCTGCGAAAGACTGGAATAAATTTAAATAACTCCATTAAAACAGATGTCTCATAATGCTCAGACGTTTCCGATGACATTGGGCACTATTTGTAAAAGCATTCTCCTTTTTCATGTTAACAGCTTGCTGCCCTATATATAGGACTGCTGTTTGGAGTTTTTAATGGTGATGGGTTTACCATTTAAAAGAGAGAGGAATATTGAATGTTTCATGTTGATATGAGTGATGTGGTTTTAACCTCTGGGTCTGTCTGCCCCTGTCAGTCTAAATCTCACTGTGGTAAAAAGAATCATTTTCCCTTTCTGTTTTAAAGTAAAAGTATTTTGTTTTGTTTTGTAGGTTCGTTTATCACCATAACATTATACATTATTAGCTGTCAAAATCCAAGACGTGTCTATAATGCAGGAACAGTAGTGGGGCGCTGGGGGAAACTTGCCAAGATGGATTAACTATACTGTGTGTTCTGTTTTGGAAGTTATGAGTGTGAAATTAATGAGTGCTTTGGCACCATGGTGGTGGAGAGCCCAGCCGAGGCTCACAGGACGGATAGAGTTAATTCTTATTTGTACTAAGGCAGCATGATAACAGTGTGTCTATTTGCTGTCTTTGTTTTGTTGCATTTCATGTAGTTTATAACATAGTAGATTTCTCTGTGGATGCAGGCCCCAGGCTCTGCCCCTGTGATGGTGTGTAAGATCTCCACTACACTCAGGCCTGCGCTTACCTGCACTTGTTGGCAGCATTCGTGAAAACCTAAAAAAGAAATATCTATTGTTAGCAATGGTATAGTGGATATACATGACCGAGCAAGAAGTAAATGACCCCCATTTATCAATGTGGAAAAAGGAACTGGGTGATTTAACGGTGATTTACTTCTCAGCCAGCAGTTCTGTGTGTGTGTGCGTGTGTCTGTGTGTAACCTCTGTGTAACCTGTATCCCATCCTGATACTGCAGGAAGCCATGTGACTACGTGTACAGAGCTGTATGCAGATGGGGGACACACATGACCTGCGCGTTAATGCTGTCCTTCAGAGCCGCTGTGCTGTTATTGTATTATCATAACCAGTATGATTTGTTTGTCATATTACCTTATCTCATCCTCCTCTCTCGACTTGATGCTTTTAGAGGTCCCTCCATACAACTCGCTGTCTGTGTGTGGTTCCCCTGTGATATCCGAGTCCTCAGGAAGGCTGAACCTTTTGTTACAGTTTGCAAGCAAAAGCTTCTGTAGGAATGATGTAATCTCTGATGTGTGCAGCACCCAGGGAGGTTCTTTTACCTGCAAATGAATTTTATGTTCTAGCTGATAGCCGTCTTGAAGATGCTCCTTAATGCGTAACGGATGAAATTTAGTTTTGACTTTGCCTTTGGAGTTAAGGCATGCTTATAAATTTATCAGAGCTGTTGTGGTCATTGGAGCCGTTGCAGACTCCAAGCTAAGATGTGTTTTGATGTGTTTTTGTTATATTCTGCTGTGTTTTTATTGTGCTTTCTGGTCAGCTGGCTGTGTGTTGTAAGATATAGGTGGTTAAGGACCTGAACTCACAGAACCGCTGTGAGTAGCGGTACTGGGAGTGGAGTTCTGGTGTGAAATAGCAGGCCGTTGGCCTTGGCAGCGGAGGCCCTCTGGCAAAGCGCTAAACACCCTGCAGGATGCGGCCGCTCATTATCGTTCGCTGCGGTGTGCGTGTTCCCGCTTTTCCGCGCCCTCGCCAGGAGCCTGGCTGTCCCCCTGCTGCCCGAGTTGCTCTCAGAATGGCGGCAAGCCTTCGGACGCTGGGTTGGGCTCAGGTGTCTGTGGGAAAAATAAGCTCTCTGTCAACTGGAAGTTTTTAATAAGGAACTGGGGGGAGGGGTAGCTGAGCTTGTGTGTTTTTTTTTTTTTTGTTTAACTGTTCCTTTTTTGGAAGCTGTGTTTTGTCCGTGGGATAGCGCAAAGAGTGTTTACTGTAACCAGACAGGAAACTGGCGAGAGGGAGAAACATTTAGGTGAAAAGTCACAGAGCAGCCTGTCTTATCTGGGCAGTAGCACTCAGATCCTTGTTGCCTTTTCTGTGTCTCAGGCCTCCTTTGACGATTTTGTGTCTGATGGAGGAGGCCGTGACACCGCATGGGGCCTGACATGATCAGCATGATCGAGGAAGCGCAGTCATTTCTGCAGTCCCCTCGTCTGTTAAAGCCTTGTCACTGCCTTCTCATTTTGCATGTTTCTATGGTAACCATGCAGCGTCTTTGCACCAAAGGTTTTGATTAAATTGCAAAAAAAAAAAAAAAACTCAAATCATTCCAGCCGATATCTGGAATGCTGTTGATGGTTGTTGGAAATTACTTCTGTTGTTCGTTTGCTTTTGTCTGGGCTGATTGTCATGTTTTAAATGAAACGCCTAGTTTTGTATTGAAGCCCCTCAGATGTTTAACTTGAGAGAAGTTTCCTCCTGGGGACTTGAGCTGGAAATATTAAGGACAAAGAATTTCCTCTGAGCTTGAGTGGGGTCAAAGCTCCAGCGTAACACCAGCTTCTGTGGACTCTGATGCAGCCAGATAGCCCACATTTTTTATTCCTCCCAGCTCCCTGCCAGCATGTCCACATTTTGTGGGTCCCTAATTGACTGGGTTGAGAAACACTGCTGTAGATATATGGGGGGGGGGGGTCTGGCCCCCGGTGGAATATTCTCTGAGCTCCCAAACCACAAACGGGTCGGGTCGACCCGACCCTGCAGGCTGCCTCTCTCCTGCAATGTGCAGCTACTTTCAGAAGCTTCTCAAAATCCTTCATAATGTTTCTTCAGGGACATAGATTATATAATTATATAATTATAAGGTGTGCACAGAGCCGTGGATGCATGATGAGAGTAAATGCTCCCTCCCCCTCCCTTCCGTGAAATCACTTGCATTTTAAATGGGTTGTTTTAGACAAGAAACAGTCTGTTCATACCCAACAAACCTACAATTTCACATCCTGGAGCCTATTGCAAGACTAGGGATTTTTTTGTTATAATAGAGACAAATTAATAAAGTTTCCGTATCTGGATATTGTCCATTATTATGTTAACAACTAAAAATTGACTGGAGCTGTTCCTGCAAATGACAGTTATTCCCCTTTTTGCATTTGAAGAGGTATTCCCCTTAATCACTGTGCCCTCTTGTGGCCTGAATCGGGTGATGCGTTTTTGTAGCAGTTTGTGCTGTTTTGGGAATGTGGCTTCACTCCATTTGGCTTAAGGACAGACAAGCTCCCCGATTGCCCTGCTGTGCAGTTTTTTAGGCTGGGAGGGCACGGGAGGGTGGTGGGGGTCGGCAGCTTAGCACGTGTCTTTGTGTTCTCATGCCCACATGTGATTGTGTGTGACTGTGTGTGCGTATGCGACCGCGTGGGTGGTTAGAAGGATTGAGGGGCAGTCCTGGCAGGTGCTCATTCATTAAGGTCCCCCCTGGCCCCTCCTGCTCCTCCCCGCACCCCCCCTGCCCGCCATGGCACCTGCTCTCTCACAGCCCCCACCACACACGCGCACACAAATCCCGCCCCCTCCACCTACCACTCTCTGATTTGCACAGCTTAGATTTTTTTGTTTCCCAAAGGCTGTCTGCTTGCTCCTGCTTCGTATCAGGGTCTCTGGGTAAGGACTGCCTTTGTGTATGTATATGTGTGTTTGTGTGCGTGCGTGCCCCCGTCCGGGTGCATGTGTGAGCGTACTCGAGTCTGTCTGTCTGTCTGCCTGTCTGTCTGTCTGTCTGCCTGTCTGTCTGTCACTGGGGTCTGCCAGGGACTGAAATAGCAGCTCGGGCAGAATCTGCGAGTGTGTGTGTGTGTTGTGTGCTTGTCGACCTGAATGCTCTGGCCCCGCCCCCTCTGGCCCCACCTCCTCTGTCTTCCTCAGATAATCCCTGCTGAAGAGGACGGTGGGATAAATGGGTTTCGCATACCAGCCATTTCCTGCTTTCTTTTCCTCCCTCCCTGTCAGTCGGACTCTACGCTTTTATTCAGCTGTCGTATCATAATTTACTGGAGTCTCTCTGGCTGTGTTTTTATTTCTTTCTCCGGATTTTTTTCGTTCTCCCTGCGAGGATGAGAGCCCGCGGTCAGGCTTACGTGACGCGGCTCTCTCTGCCCCCGCCGCTCAGCTGCCGGTAGTAAATCTCGCCTTGGAATACGCCGCCGCCGCCACCCCCCCCCCCACCGGCCTCGATACCAAGGAGGTGCCTTTCCTTGCTCCCTTACCCCCGTTCCCCTGGGACCTCTGGTGGTGCACACACAGGGAGGCGCTGCCGTTGCACTCAGACTGGCACACAGGGGCTTGGACTGACGAGCCACCTTGCGACCAGCACGATTCCAACAGGTAACCCGCTACGTGACTGAGGATCCGTGCTGGAGGGAGGCTGATATTAGGCTGCGTTTTGTGTGTGTGTGTGTGTGTCCTGCATGGTGTGTCTGGCTTGCTGCACCTATTTTCTGCTACCTCTTTAGCATGCATGGGTGTCCGGCTACGAAAGGGCTTTTATGTGTCCTAGCTTATTGCGGCTGAACAGCCGTTGATTGTGTGGGCAGCAGAAAGGGGGGTGGGGGGGACATGAAACGGCTTTCCGGGGGAATATATTCCCTTTGTTTTCCCTGACGCCGTGCAGAAAGGCCCGTACTCCCGTCAGAAGGCAGCACTGCTAGTTTATTTCCTATCACCGATGCGATGATGCATGTCAATGCAACGCTGGCTCCGATCTGTGTGACTCTCATGGATTTGCAGTATCTCTAAACCATGTTTGTGCATGGTCTCCTTCCTCTTTCCCTGGAATATTGTGGTGGGACATGATTTGTACATGTTACTGAAGGCCAGCATACGTGCGCCTGGGAAGACAGAAACTGGAAGACAGAAATGGTAGCTTTTCTTCCTGCTGTGGAAGAGAAATCACTTCTTGTGAGGGGAAGGTTGAATCAGGGATCCGTTATTCACAATATTCTCAATCCTTTATAACGTGCCTGGTATTTCTCTCGAAATGGACTTAGGGGAGTCTACAGAGGACTTTAAATACAACTCTGGTCACGGGTACAGCAGGACCAAGACACATGATGTTCGACATCACTCAGCTGCCTGTTTGCTGTGCCTTGCCTGGGGGGCTGGGTAGGGGTTGGGGACGTTTCACACCTTTTGGACCCCGAGGGGGAAGATATTTGGATGGTCACCTACATTAGTGAAGGAGTGGAGTGTATGGGTTGTAGGTGACAGGAGACAGTTGTCACAGGTGAAAGAGCCTAAGAAACTTGCTTCCTGTTCTGCTTTCACACAGTAATTTAATCTGCTTGAACGTGCCATCATTACCCCTTCCTTTATGGATGCCCGGGAGCACTATCCAAAATGACCCTAAAGATGGCACGTGTCTGAGCAGCGGAATAACGTGAATACACATATGGAACTGCAGAAAGGCCAAAAAGCCGGGGTTCTTGGTGGCTCTTGTCCTGTCGTTCGAGTGCTGCGGGGGGGGGGGGGGTCGGGGCGTGGCTGGGATTTTTGTGCAAAAGTTTGTAACAGTGGGCAGTGATTCAGGTTGGTCATGGAGAAGCGTAAACATGAATGCTTGTTTGCTGTTTTGGCTGGTTGGCCATGGTTTGGTGAATATTAATATCTCATGCTACTGTGTGAAAGTCAGCTGAACAGCGGGAAGACTCACTGAGGAAAGACGACCGCGGTCAGCAGGCCAGTCCTTCCATAGCTCTTTTAACCCCTTGCCTGTAATCGATTTCTGCAACAGGTGTTGGTAGTTTAATTTTAGGTGCCATTTTGAATGATACAAAGTCTGAACCTTGTTTTGGAGCTTGTTTACAGTTTTTTTTTTTTCCTTCTGTTGTGCGTGATTGGATATGACGTTAGTCAAATATAACTAAATATGACAGTCAAATGTTGCTGTTAGCTTAGCATCAAGTCCTTCATGGTCTTGGAGGCTTCATATTCTCGGGCTTGAGGTTTATCAAGTAAGCAATGGGACTGTCCTGGAAGAATGCTCTGGGGGTGTGGCATGTGGCCTTGGGTCCTCCAGATCTCTCACAGCTGTTATATTTGGTTGTTTACTTACTTACTTTCCCCTATGGCTGTGTTTTAACACATTCAGCTTGCTGTGGAAATAACTGGCTATTTTAAGACGTCCTTGCAGGTGGCTATGCGCCTAGTTATCTAGATAGACTTCAGGGTCACTGCCAGTCTATTATATTACACTAAAAATGGACTTCAAAGGTTTTGCCTGATAATCTGTACCAGGCGATCACATTTGACTGATTTCAGGATATGCACCTGCAGTCTGTTAGAAAGTTTCTTTTTAAACACCAGCTTTTAAGGTTCCTTCATGAACCACACTGATTAAAAAAAGGAAACGTGGGCATTGGTTCAGCCCCTCAAAGCCACGGTCTGGCTGCTTCTCCCCAGTTAAAGAATCGTTTTGTTTTCTTGGACAAATGTGCCCAGAATAATACAAATTAATGCTAATGTGAGCTGAGTAACACTCTGACTGTAAGCTTTCCCAGAATTGTCCCCTAGTCCGGCTTCTGCCAGGTCAGTCAAAGAGCAGCTAGGCCCATGTGAGTCCGGGAGGCGGTTCGCTGGCACCTTCTAGCTTGCACGGCCCTGGTGCCCCGTGAGTGCGTCGTTCTCTTGTTCTGGTCAGCTTCCTCTGTGACAGACGTGCAGCTGAAGTGAATCGGTGACTGACTCACCTGCCAGTGTGCTGGTGGCCCAGATGTGGCTCCCCGCCTCGTCCTTTTGCGCTGTGTTTTCAGCGGCTCCGATTGGATCAGCGGTTATTTGGAATGAGCTGGATGGAATACAGGCCATCCCCAAGTTATGAACAAAATCTTTTCCCTAAGTCTGCATTTAAGTGAAATTTGTAGGTAAGTCAGAACAATAATAATACAGTGCATAATAGCGATAATACAGTATTAACAAAAGTAACTAAATGCGCTACTGTACTGTACCTCGAGCCGATGAACCGCTGAAGCCGCGCAATGTTTTTACGAGTATCACAAAGTAGTGCATGTGTTTGTCACGAG
The DNA here is from genome assembly GCA_011763525.2 of Mormyrus iriodes. Classification (NCBI taxonomy): domain Eukaryota; kingdom Metazoa; phylum Chordata; class Actinopteri; order Osteoglossiformes; family Mormyridae; genus Mormyrus; species Mormyrus iriodes. Next base: position 316,300 of record JAAGVU020000103.1, on the reverse strand, counting down.
CCAGTGTATTTTTGATTTCTTTGATATATCGGGCTTTATGACAGTCTGTTTGTAAGTACGACTTGTCCATAGGTGGAATGTCCTTAACCCCGGGGGTTGCCTGCATGTCCGATAGAGCCGTATGTTACTACGAGCACAGGGACGTAAACCAGGACGGCGGTGGCAAAATTAGATTCATATCTTTGATGGATCATAAATTTGTTGTTTCAGTTCCCTGTGTGACATGATGAATGCTGCTGTTAAGAAGAGCATGCAGCTCAGTGTTTAGTCGGGCTACGTTTGTCAGGGAAATCGGCCCAGTGGTTGGGATTAATGTGCCCTGTCAATCACTTTGGTATCTGGTGAACCAACCAGTAGGAAGCAGGTTTAGAACCGTGATTGACAGCCTGTGATAATCCCACCCACTCTTGCTTTTGAAGCTCATCTATGTCATGGGTTCTCAGTGATACCGGCACAGTGCCTCATGTGAGCTCACATGAGAACAGGAGGGGGGCACTAATCCTATGTGTTTTTTTAAGCATTGTTTGCATAGCCAGTTACCCTGGCCACCCCCGTCCCCTCCATTAAACAAACAAACAAGCTCCCGGTCATGATTGGAGACCGAAGTCCTCACCAGTACAAACAGAGGTGAAGCATCCTGCTGGTGCCGGTTTGGCGGGCTGATCTTTGAACTGCGATAGGAATTCTCGGGGGTGCCTGCCGGTCACATCAGACGAGATGGGCTGCTGGAGACGAGGCTCATTTGGGACCGGCCCTGGAGACGCATTTCGGAAATTGATGATTAGCAGCCTGAAACTCATGGGCAGTAAGTGTGCGTTTGGGTTCGAGGAGGGTCAGGAGATGGGCCTGCTCAGGTGGTGTACATGATGATATCCTCAGGGACCTTCGTCAGAGCTAATTTGGGTCAGAAATGGGTCATGAGGATTCGGCAGTGGGGACGAAGTGGATGTGAAGCGTTTAAGGGGAGCTGGCAGTGGATGGTGGCTCTGACTGTTCATCTGCTCACTCTTTCAGTACTGTTCGAAAGCCGAGCGATGCTCCGGTTGTGGTAGGGACCTCTGTGTCTCTCCTTTATGCTTTGTTAATGAGCTGTTAATTACCGTTACTGTGCTCACCTTAGACAGACCCAGGTGTTACTGCGTAACCTTTTAGTGGGGTCGCAGGCTGAAGCCTGCTAACGGGCGAATCTGGCTACTTTTGGCAAAAGGTAAGGGATATTTAATCAGAATGACACATTCTCTCTTAACAAGAAATTTTAATTATAGAGATAATATCATTTAAGTTTAAAAAAGATTATAGAAATTGTCTTTAGAACAGCTTCAGGATGTTTTGCATTGGAATAAGACGAGTGTATTTAATTGAAGGAATTGGGCTTGTGCAGGATGAGATGGGCGGGTGTTTGGAGGATTTCCTCACAGCAGTTTTACAATATTTGCAGTTCCAGAACACCAAAAATGGCACGTGATAAACTGCTCGATCTTTGAACAGCAGTGGGGCAGCGTCCTTCCAGCTCTGCATTCCCAGGCTCCTGCCTAAATGTGACCATCTCTGGTACAGTTGTGGTCATACTGAGATGACTGCTGAGTGGTGAAACAACTGAATTCTCTGCAGAACAGGCAGATTTCTCTCTTCCTCGCTGTCGGGGATGTGGAGGATCGAGGCCCTGGGGGAGGAGTTTAATCTGCGGGGTGGGGTTTATTCTGGGGGCGGGGTCATGTCTGTGATGAAGCAGCTGCCTCTTGAAGCAGGCCAGCTGTCTCCCCTGCACAGCACCCTTTGTTACTGGTTAATGGCTTAGAGGAGGCTGTTCACTAAGCCTTGCGAGGGGAATTTTAACAGGGGCCGCCAGCATTACACGGGGACGCTTTTTGTGTGAGCGTGCTGTGCAGGGGGAGGGGGGTTGTGGGTGACTGATGTACTCTGGCTAAACATCTTATCGCAGCAGAGTATTGATTTTTCCTCAAGTCTCGGCGTACCAGATGTCCCTGACGCAGGGTGAATCCCAGGGGGGGCGTTCTTTCTGTTTCAAATGATGGAGTTGCCGTCCCCTGCCTCCCCCCCCAGGACAGTTATACGTTTGCACTGCAGAACGTGCTGGGTACAGATGGCAGCAATAAAGCACGGAGCGCATAACGACGTCCTGGAAGCGGACGCCAGCCTGGCGGAAAAAATGAGCACCGAATAAACAGCGCCGCCCCTCTGCACCCGTGCCAGCGCCGGCCTGGAGGCAGGTCCTACCGCGTACGATTGGCCAACGGGTAGGTTAGCAGCAAGTTGAAGCAGATGAGGGTGTGGATAAGAGGATGGTCCTGGGAGGCGGGGCTGGAGTGGGCGGGGCATGCGGGTTGTTGCTCGGGTGATGCGTAATTTTAGGATTTCGATTCAGGGACACCGTGTAAGTGTGACTGCGTAATTAACCAAATCACCGGAGCTCATTTACACAAAAGATGTGAAATGTACACTAATCAGCCGGGTCTGTGTTCAGTGCAGCTAATTAAACGGTAACGTGAAGCAGATGTGTGTTCATGGAAGCCAGGCCCACGATGGCACTTTACCTTTAAAATGTTATACTGCCCTAATCCGCTGCACTGGTTTGTCTCAGGTTATTGTGGATGGCTGTGTCTCTGACTTCCTGTGTGTGTGTGTGTGTGTGTGTGTGTGTGTGTGTGTTTCCCTCCCCACAATAAGCGCAGCTTTTTTCCCCTCACTTCAGCGTTTCAGAGATGATGAAATCTCCCCAGCGTGGGAGCGTCTCACTTTCTGTCCGCTGCAGCTTGATTCTTGGATCCGGCTCCTCTCGAATATTCTGGCCCCCCAGGGTTAAGCAGAAGAGGGGCCCTTAGCACATGGCTTTCATGGGAGCTCCTTTCTGCCATATTTGTGTGCTTTGCGGAGGGCACATCTTTCCCATGTCTTGCTTTGCGTGGCACGTTTCAGAGAGAGCCCCCGCTGCGCTCCCGGGTGCCATGTCTGACTCTCAGTATCTGCCTTCATGTTTAGTAATTATGGATATTTGTACATGTTTAGCAATCATACTTATTTCTACCCCTTTATTAAGCTGGAGTAGCTCAGGTTGAGGACCACAGTAAAAGGTACTCGTCTGTCTCTATTGCTCTGTTTTTACATCCTTCGTTTTCTGTCCGGTTTCTCTCCTTTTGTCTCTCTCTCCCCTGGGCTCCTTTGTCACAAGGCCGTCCATCTGTTTTGCAGAGGAGAGCGGCTTATCCTTTCCTCCAGCGATGCTCCGTCTCCTTCCCGTCTAAGCTGGCAGAGTAGGCTGGCGGGGTTGCTTCCCAGCGGGCAGGGTGCCACGCACAGGCGTGACTCGGCCACCTTTTGTCCAGGCTGTCACCACGCGGAACGCAGGAAACCTGATGCCACACGTGTGCTAGCTAATCGCAGGTTCCCCTGAGCGGCGCGTGCGTGTGCCGGGGCGGGTTCCTGAATTGCAATGTGTTTCCAGTTACGTAACCAGCCTCTCGCCTGGATACCATGAACAGCAGGCGGCCTTATCCCTTGAACCCCGTGTGCTTGACCGCTTCAGAAGAACGGGAAAATGCCGGCTCGGAGCTCCTGTAACAAGATTGCTCGTTACATGGTCATCTGCCTGTTTGCTGAGAAAGCGAGAGACAGACAGAAGCTGTGACTGTCTCGGTTTCCAAGTTTGTTCCTCTGTAGATGTTTTGTGGTGAAATGGTTTCGTTCCAGGATGAACTCCCGATAAGCACCATGTTCAAAGACTGGAAAGGGCTTGTTAGGAGGGGCAATATGTGTGCTGGCAGGGCGGTGTGTCCGGCGGCTCCGACCTCCTGTAACTGGTCACCCCGGTCAAACGAGCTCTGTGTCTCCCCTCTGGCTTTTGTGATTTGTGTGACGAGGGGGCTGTGTTGTCAGCCTCTGGGACGTTGGCGTCTTGGTCACGCAGTTGTCTTAAATCATGTTACTGTCCAGCCGGAGGGTCTTTCCCTTCCTCTCGGGCAGTGGTGGCTGCAGAAACAGTTCTGATCCCCAGTCTAGGGTGGCAGCATAACTGAATGAAAGGGAAAGTCAAACGGGATAAGGGAACAGACACGGTAAGGGAATAAGGGAACACCAGGGGATACGGAAGGTTTCTTTTTGTAATTTTTATATATCAAAATCCATACAACAAACAGCAAATCCAGTTGTAATGACTTCAGGAGTGACAATGGGCAAAACAACAAACAAAACCCCAACTACTGAGTGCGGCCTGCAGCTAATGTCACCTATGTGCCAAAGAAAAGGAAAGCAATAGACGATTATGTTACCTAACTCCCTAACCAAGGAAACGGGATCAGAACGCACTTGCAAAATATAATGGCAGTCACTCCCTACACACTGGTACGAACACGCACTCTCAAGACACATGCGTACAAGCGGACAAGACAGTATCCGAAGGGGTTAGCGAAGACATAAACCAAAAACCTGAATGGAAAGATTGAGAGCCAAATAACATACAGGAGAAGTACAAAAGAGCAAGGTGAGAATCAGAAACTAGAAACAAACCAAAGTCATACACGATCAGCGTAATCAAGGGAAAGAGCAAACTGCGAGCTAGAGCGAAAGCTAGAGCGGGCTGGAGTGTGAGTTGACGGTGGCCTTTTTGAATCTTGATTCCAGATGGGATGAAACAGATGATGAGGATGTGGGCAGGTCTCATGGAGGCGAGGCGAAGGGTCGAAGGGTGAATGGAGGAGGGGGGGAGGCGAGGTGAAGGGTCAGAGGGCGAATGGAGGAGCAGAGGAGGCGGGGCGAAGGGTTGGAGGGAGAATGGAGGAGGCGGGGCGAAGGGTTGGAGGGAGAATGGAGGAGCGGAGGAGGCAAGGAGAATGGAGGAGCGGAGGAGGCAGGGCGAAGGGTTGGAGTGCGAATGGAGGAGGTGGGGCGAGTGGAAGAGGCGGGGTGAAGGGTCGGAGGGCGAATGGAGGAGGGGACGAGGCGAAGGGTCGTAGTGCGAGTGGAGATGGGGCAAAAGGTCGGAGGGCGACTGGAAATGGGGCGAAGGAGGTGAAGGCTCGGACGGCAAATGGAGATGGGGCGAAGGGTCGGAGTGCGAATGGAGGAGCGGAGGAGGCATGGCGAAGGGTCGGAGGGCAAATGGAGGAGTGGAGGAGGCCTGGAACAAAATACTCACAGAAAAACAGCATAAAAGTAAGTTGTTTCTCTGAGGAGTGCACAGGCTTACACGCCGAGGCCCGGGGGGGCCCTAAGCCTGTGAGAGTGTCTGGGCGGGGTCCTAAAATGCTCCATGCGGCCGGGGGTGTTTCTAGCTGTCCAATATAGATTCTGTCCTGTCATTATTTATTGATTTATTTGGTGAAAATGAATTGATTGTTTTTATTTAATTGAGGAAGGAATCTGAGGGCTGTGTGTTTTTGTTAATTTCCCACAGCAGATAATCTGTTCATTAAAGCATCCTGTGGACCATCTGTCGGCAGGATGGCCATGTTTCAGCCCTCTACGGAGCCGCCAGCTCGTCTCCCGCTCGGCCTGGACGCGCCACTCTTAGGACTCACGGTGGTGACGCCTCTGGGCACAGGAGTGGCTGTGAGTGATCGCTGCCCCGGCCTGTGTCCAAGGCCTCGCTGTAGGGGTTTCAGGCCCGTACCGATAGATGCGGCTCTCCTCACACCAGCCTAAAGACTGGGGTCATGTGACCCTTTTGTGGCCCGTGTGTGTGTCTTAATCATCCTAACTTTCCCATTAGCCTTTGCTAGTCACCCTGTTCCCTGATGCCACCCCACAGTGCCCCCTAACTTTGGTAGTAGGTCATGTTTTGTTGGATTTTTATTTGTTTCTTTGTTTTATTCGTTCTTCCTGGGAAATAATGACTGCTGGTTATGTAGATATTGGGTTGAGACCAACATGGTGGGATTTGTTGGTCTTTACTGTCCCGCATTGAGGAAAGAAAGTTGATTCATCATGAAATGTGGTGAGGATTCACTAGGAATGAGGGGAAAAATATTCTTGACACACAAACATAACTTTATATTCCTTGCGCAAATGCTCATTTTTTGGCTTTTATTATGAATGTTGTACAGAGAAAATGTAAACAAAGAATCCCATCATGTGTAATGTTTAAAGCTCTGAATATCTGCCCCATGAAGGCAGAGCTTCACCTGGCTTTAGTTTGACGTCATGCCCAGTGAGTCTCGCTGGTAATGGTGTAATGTACAGAAATGAGTCCTTCGTAAGACAGAAGTAGGAGGGGTTGCATACCCAGGGGGGCGTCGATGCTGTACCAGTCCGAAAGGTGCTTAACCTGAAATAGACCCGCTTGTATAAAAATGTACTTTTGGAGTATATAAAAAACATAAGTGTTTCAGCTCCTGGAGGGGGCGGGTTTGGGTTGGCAATGTGCAGATTGTCCTTGACTTGGCTCCATGTGGTGAGGAGGGGCCGGTGGGAACGTCACGGATCAGTGGGAGTGAGTTTCATACCTGTGGCAGGTCAGCCCTGAGCTGCGGGCGTCCGATTCGGTGAGGACCCATCGGAAGTGGAATCCTCATCTCCGGGGAGTTTCCGGGACTCCCACTGTGTCGATTAAGAGGCTGCGAGCTCTGGCGCACACATTCCAGCGGGTAATTATAAATGCGATAGGCTTCCGGAGGCTAAGGCGTCCCCTGAAATAGCATGTGTTTACAGCTGGCAGATAATGAACTTCTGCAACCAGTACCACTCCTGGTATTTGTCAGCAGTATTGACCCAGCCCTCAGTGTCAGAGCAGTGTGCGTGCCAGGAACGTTCATGGTTTGGAAAAATTCTTGGTTCATTTGAGGAATTCAGTCTATCAGTTTCAGATAAGCTTCATTCAGTAAAGAACAGGGGCGTGGTTAATGCATGATGGAGACGGAGCATTTTTTACCTGCTAACTGTGGGAGCGCGGCCAATCCCGCGTGCTAACCGTGGGAGCGCGGCCAATCCCGCGTGCTAACCGTGGGAGGGTTCTAGCTCCATTAGTTTTACTGCAGGAATATTTAAAGACTTATCGTGGCCTTCCTTGTGTGGGGATAAACTTCTGTAAGGTTTGTATTTTTGAACAATTCACAGTGATCTATATTTATTATTCACTTTTTGAAGTAAATAGGAATGGGAAGGTTTGTGGCTTGAATGCACCTATTAAATGTTAATATTGAGTTCTGAAAATTGCTGGTCTCCATTGACTTTGAAATGCTGAAGGTGGTCACACATGCATAAAACGCTGTATCTGTGCTATGCTCTCTGTTCCTTGAAAGTGTGTGTAAAGTGAGGCAGGGCAGCTTCAGCTTTGGAGTGTTTCTCCAAAGCTGAGAAAACGAAGGACATAAAAACAGAGCAATAGAGAAACAAAACAAGGCTGGGCTTTTTGGCACACCTGAGTGTTGCATTTTTTATATGCTGTGTGTATTGTTATATTGACTTTCATGGACTCCCTTTCTGTAGTTCATTGTGTGTGGTGTGTTGCATTATTCCTCTTTTTGCGTGGTGATGGTTAGCATCGGTTCGGGTCCCTTGAATGGCCTGCATCAGGGTTCATCTGAAAGCTGGTATACACAGTGAGCTCTGCCACCTGAGAAGGTCACCTGAAATGAAATGAGAACAAACAGGTTTTCCGGAATGGTGTGTTGCAAATGAGTGTGTGTTTCTTTGCGGTCAGTTAATCTCACAAGGCGAATCGTTCATAATTTGTCTCCACCTGAGGACCGTAAACGGGCTGATTTACGTGGTTAAGAGCTAGTTAGTGTATGATTCTGAGACAAGATAAATAGGTTCAAGCTTTACTTTCTGAAAGATTACTAGGAAACAGTGCAGCTAATGCACCATCCATCCAGCCATCCATCCATCCATCCATCCATCCATTTTCCAGAATTGCTTATTATCCAGTGCAGGGCAGCAGTGAGACTGCATCTTTCCCAGAAAGCAGGGGACACCCTGGACGGGATGTCATTTCATCGCTGGCCAGGTAATGCAGTAACGTGGTAAAGAGTGCTTAGTGGGGAAAATGTACAAGCTGATCATTTAGTGGAATTACCCGTTTGTGAGGCGTCATCGTAACTATATGTTGCATGCTATCATAGATAAATGGCTGAGTTTACCAGAATATTCCATTCTCACTGATAATGAAAATTGAAATTTTATGCTACCCCCTTTTTTTTTTGCACTGCCTACCTTTTTGTCACTTTAATATTCTAAATATGTTTACATTTGACATACGGAAACATTTATGCTGCCCTCGGAGAACTTGAAAGTGAAACTCTGCAATCGTGTGAGTGGGAAGCGTACATTATAGGCAGTGGGTGAATAGTCTGCCCTTCAGTGTGTGCATATTTTTTGCTAAGTGGTTTGGGAAGTTGAAAGCTTAGGAGTCTTTGAAAGACCTGAAGTAATTGGAAAGGTGCTGGCATAGGTAGGACAGGGATAAGCACAAGCTTTCCTCTCGAGCTTGCCCACTTGGTGACTCGGAAGAGGGCAGGAATCTTCTTCCGTGGAGCTGTCTGTAACGTTTTGTTTTTACTGTCCTTTGTTTTGTCCTTTTTGCAAACCCTGTTCTGATTCGGAAATGCCTCGGGGAGGCTGGGAGCCCCCATGTGGGTGCCGGGCTAGTCACCGTGGAGACGTGAAGTTTCCCCGCTGGCGGGGAGGCTTTCCGCTTGGCCTTTCCATGGGGCTGGCATCGAGATGACTAATTTGTAGTGTGTTATTTTCCCGGTAGCTGTCCCCATAGCCTGCGCCCTTCCTGGACAGCACTATGTGTTCAGGCAACGTGCTATGTGTTCAGGTGACGTGACTGTGCACGGCCAGAGAGCCATTTGATGTGGTGGGTGCCTGATGTGAGAGAGACAGTAATTAAGGGACCTGCTGCACCAAGAAATAACATGGCGGGGGAGGGGCTAAAGCAGAAGGTGAAAAGGTCGTTGGCTCAGGCTTGTTTATCCTTATCTTCTAATTAATTGGAGTCCTGCCCCCAGTGATGAACATACAGGATGTGCATGGGTGGGCTTTTTGTGTATCTGCGAGTGCCACAGACACACACACACACACACACACACACACACACACAGACATATTCATATCTTTGTGGGGACTGTCCATTGGTTTCTATGGGCATAACCCTAATCCCAGTAATGACAACCTTAATCCCTACCCAGCCGTAACCTTAACCATAAGTAACCAAACAAAATACAAGACTTTTGGTTGCAGTCACAGATTTTTATAAAATTGAATTTCCCCTTGTTGGGCCTGAAAAAATATTGCCACCAGGTCAAAATAACAGGTTTTCACAATGCATAACTCACACACGCACACTCGCGTGCAAACACACAGACACCCACACACCTCTGTCATTATAGGGTGAGTGCGAAATAGCCTTTTGACCTGTCACCTTCAGGGGACGTAACCAAAGTCTGTGGCTTTGAAAGCCTGTGAAGGAGTGTGTGTTCAGGCGAACAATTCCAGAGGAATGCTCTTTGGGGTCACTGTGAAGTGCTGCATGTTATTTGCTGTAGAGGTGGCAGTCTCTGCTGTCTAAAGATAGCGCTGACCCCAGTATTCCTGCATGTTGGGGTCAGACTCGTCATAATCTGGGGAATGCTGTTACAGCTGGCCTGGTTGTGTGTGTGTGTGT
>JAAGVU020000103.1:280314-290969 GCA_011763525.2 Mormyrus iriodes | reverse complement strand
GGGTCTGCATCATGTCAGTGTAGAGATCATTAGTGTTGGGAAGCTTTGGGGTCTGCATCATGTCAGTGTAGAGATCATTGGTGTTGGGAAGCTTTGGGGTCTGCGTCATGTCAGTGTAGAGATCATTGGTGTTGGGAAGCTTTGGGGTCTGCGTCATGTCAGTGTAGAGATCTTCGGTGTTGGGGCTTCTCTTAACTACAGCCCCCTTGACCCCCACTGCCCCAGGCTTGGTGGTGGTGCAGTGTATTATAGAAAACAAAATAAAAGCAATTGAAATGACTAGCACAGCTGGTACAGCTGGTCATGTAAGTCATTTAGTGCTAGGGTGGAGGCCAGGGTAATGGGGGGACCTCATCCCCAGGCAAACATACAGGAATTGGTTTTGGTTTAATGCGGGACAAGGACTGAGACTTTAGTGGTATACAGACATTTTACAAGAATACAGACTGAAATGATGAACAGGTAAACAATGCAAAACCATGGTGCAAAAATAAGTTATAGCAATGTAGCGCAAACAAAAGCAAATGTAAACACGCTGTAGTGGAAACAAACAAATATAACACAACATGGTGCAAACAAACAATTGTAACACAATGTAGTCCAAGCATAAACAAAAGCAATGTCGCTCACTGCAAACAAACAAGTATAACACAGCCTAGTGCACCCAAACACATATAACACAACACTGAGGAAACAAAAACAAGGAACAACACAACCTATTGATAACAAAAACAAACAATAACACAATGCATTGCAAATCAAAGCAACTATAACACAACATCGTGCAAACAAAAACAAGAATAACACAAATTAGTGCAAACAAACGGCAAGTGCAACCATGTCGATGTGTAAAAAAGAGAATTTGTTTAACACAGGATAGACCTGGACTTATTTCTTGTTAGTGGAAGGAAGTTTGTAAGTGGCAGAGAAGGGTTACTCCTCCGTAAGTTTGTGGAGGAGCTGGACAGCTTTAGGAGGGAAGCAGTAGGCATACCGTGATGGTAACCTGGCAGAGAGGAGGCTGCTGGGCTGAGTGGGATCTGCCGCAGTCTTGCCAGCTCCCCTCCCTGCCCGGACAGTGAAGAGCTGTTAGCTGACAGCCAAGCGGGACTTTACTGGAACGTGTCCCCTGTTCTCTCTCTTTCGCCAGTATATCTGCAGAATAGGGACGGTGCACAGGATCACAGATCGAGGGGACGTCAGAGTGCAGTACAGCAATAATATCCGCTGGACGTTTCACCCAGGAGCCTTAACCAAGGTAAACTGCTGTTAAACCTTCCACTAGGGGGTGTTGTGGAGGCAGTATAGCATTTTTAAGCACAGCTTTCATGAGAAGTTTTACCCTCTATTTATTGCATTGAAGGGGAGTCTATCTGTAATATTGTAAATATTTGAATGAGTCATATTCCTGTCATGTACATGTGAACATCTTACCTTTGCCTGATATTTCCAAGCACTTAAATGCTGAAGATAGATGAAATGTCGCTTTTCCTGCAGGAAGTCTACTGGATCTCTGACTATTACGCCCCCTGCTGTTCATTTCCTCATTTTAGTCAGAGTCACCTTCATAGTTGTGGTTCTATGACAGCAAATGGATGAATGGTCATAAAAAAAGTGGCAGGCATTAAGTATGTCTAACAGTACCTGCTGCTTGCTGAATCTGCAGTGCTCTCATTCTGTGAGAGCTTCCTGGACTGTTGATGCGTATTTTTACTTGTTCATCTGTGCATGGGTCACTCTAGCTGAGCACAGATTGTTTTTCTGTGTCATTTCCTCTGGGGGGCATGGCTAAGACTGGAATGCCAGTTCCTTGTATGACTGTGCATATTGCTGATGTCATGTGTGTGTTGCTGTCCCATCTCCCAGTTCGTGGGCTTTTTATCTCTATCTTAACCCCACTGCTCAGCATAATGCTGTTCTTCTTTTAAAACCTCGCAGGTCAATACATTTGGGATCGGCGACCTGGTGCGAGTCCTGGACGACATCGACACGGTGAAGCGTCTCCAGGCAGGCCATGGCGAGTGGACAGACAGCATGGCGCCTGTAAGTGCCCCCCCCCAGACCCCTTCAGCAGATGATTGTTTGGGACGGCTCCATTCCATTAAGTAATGACTTAACCTCTGCTTATTTCTGAAGAGTCGGCTTACGGTTCGGATGGCCGGCTGTCTGGGCTCCCTGCATGGAAAAGTGGAACATGGCTCTGGGTCCGGGCCTGTTACTAACTGATCTATCCCCCGTCGCCCCCGTTTCTCCCCTGAACCCCGCCCCCCAGGCTCTAGGGCAGGTAGGCAAGGTGCTGAAGGTGTACGCCGACGGCGACCTCCGCGTGGCTTTCGGTGGCCAGACATGGACCTTCAACCCAGCGTGCCTGTCGGCCCAGCCGGCGGAGGTGGACGCCAACCTGATGACGGCCGAGAACCCCAGCGAATCAGGAAGTAAGAAGCCGGGGGCGGGCCCAGGGCGCAGCGCCTGCCACCGTAGCTCTCCCTCCTCATCCAGTGAGCTTTGTATGTCCCTCACTCTTCCTTCTCTTCTTTTTTTTTTTTCACGCGTCCTCTTCTGCAGTGCTCCCTGCGCCAGCATGAGGCCTCTCCGAAACTAACGCTAACGTTTCTCCTTTGGTTTTGGTGTTTCTGTTTGCATGTGCTTGCCAGACCTCATCCTTCACTTCACACGCATGCCTCCAACCTGCTCGTTTGCTTTGTGGCATTCTGGAGGGGGGCGGGGGGGCCTGCTTGGTCAGCTGACCCCAGCCCTGCGTTGGGATTCGCCCTGTGGCGGTGTGGGTGGGGTCACTGTGGTGGCAAAGGCGTGGCATTTTGACTCATTCTCCTGGTAGTTCCTGATGGCTCTGGAAGACCGTATATCTGAATGTCAGTAGCGGGGTTCCATTCCTGCACCTGTGAGCGGTTCTGTAAACCCAGGCGGATGTTTTTTAAAATATCCCCTCTCTCAACCTCTCCTGTGTCTCTCCCTCCCTGCATCTCTCTCTTCCCACCACCCAGGCACGGTGATCTCGGTGCTGGAGAAACTGCTTTCCCAATCCACGGAGCAGGACCATCCTGGCAGGCTGGTGATCGAGGCCGCCCACGGCAACGCCGCCAAGGTCCGGGAGCTGGTCCAGAGACACTCTGACAAGGTGGGCCTACCGTGACCAGCCGTGCAGCTGGTTAATGAGCTCCTTAGTCTGGGGGGTATTTTGTACGTCACAGTTCCTTGCAGAGAAAGAGCAAGGAATGTTATCTCTGAATGACAGTCAAAGGCCGTCAGAAATTAGACAGTCAGCTCGATAGAGAAATGGCCTGTATGGTCTGAGGGGAATCACATAACTGCTATAAACGATGTGGTGGATGGACTGGCTTGCTGGCATTACGGCAAGGCGGGGGCTGCAGACCAAGAGGCTCTCGTTTGAATGCTGTGGCCAGGCTCGGCGGTGCAGGAGCACCAGTGCTGCCGGACAAAACTGCACGCTAAGCAGTTGTGTAATGCGACGCTGGGAAAGCTGGCAGGGAGCGGCGTGGCTGTGCGCTGCAGCCGGCCGCAGCTCGACGGGCCATCTGCTCTCTGAGGAGCCGGGCACTCGCTGCCAGACATCACGCTCTGCTTTGGTTTGTGATCCGACTTCCTTGTGACTTTTGCTGGAATGGAGTTATGGGTCATAAATCAGGTTAAAATGAGAGGCAGTGGGAAGGTGTGTGTCTGTGTGTGTGCGCGTGTCTGTGTGTGTGCGCGTGTGTGTGTAGTAGTAGGTGAATGTATAAGTATACGTCACTCTATTTTAGCTGTGTTATTCATCTTTTAGTAAAAGGCCTTGAGGAGATGAAGTAATACATATCAAGTATTCCAATGACCAAGAGAAATGTTCACCTTTTCAGGTTTTTTTCAGATTTTAGACTCTTCCAAACAGCCCCCCTTTTTACTTTGATGACAGCATTGCAGACTCTTGGCATTCTTTCAGCCGGCTTACGGATGTAGCCACCTGAAATACTTCTCCAACTGTCCTTAAGGAGGTTCTGGGCACTAGTTGGCTTCCTTGCTCTTACTTTTCAATCCAGCTCATCTCAAGCCGGCTCTGTAGGGTTTAAGTTGGGGGATTGTGGGGGTCAGGTCATCTGTCACGGCTACGTAACCTGGAAGTGTGCTTAGGGCCATTATGATTTTTGGTAGCTGTGCGCAGACCTTTGACAGCTGCTGTGTGTTCGTGTCCCTGTGTGCTCCAGGTGGACATTAAGAACCAGGGTAAGACAGCTCTGCAGGTGGCCGCGCACCAGGGCCACATGGAGGTGGTGAAGGTTTTGCTCCAAGCCAACAGCAACATCGAGGTGAAGGACGAGGATGGTGACACCGCGCTGCACTACACGGCCTTCGGGTGAGGGCCTGCCACGTGGCCCTGGGGGCATCTCCAAAGTGACAACAGGGGAGCGGTGAATCAGTACCCACCACCACATCTCTGACAGGACAGGAGGCTGCCATCCCATGAATGGATGAATGTTTTATTTACATCCCCTCATTTCATTTTTAATTTCTCTCTTTAACACTTACATCCTCCTCTTCGTTTTATTCGAACAATCCCCTGCGTTTCACACAGGCTCAATATTATCTGTAAAATATCAAGTTTCACTTTATATACACATTTAAAAAGCCTCATTAATTTATCAGAATAAAGATTCTACTGCTTTAGCATGAGCTTTTCCACCAATTGGTGGCATGAGCAGTTGTTGTTGGCTTAACAGTGTAGTCACATGGGAGCTGTTCCCTCTGCCTACCCCCCCCCGGTGCTGTGCAGGAACCAGGCAGAGATTGCGAGGCTGCTGCTTAGCAAGGGAGCCAAGGTGAATCTGCTGAACAACTCCATGTGCACCGCCCTGCACATCGCCGTCAACAAGGGCTTCACCGATGTGGTGCGGGTGCTCCTGGAGCATGTGGCTGATGTCAACCTGCAGGTGAGGGCCACGGCACTGAGGGTTTGCCGTGTCCGGGTTGGCCTACCGTGGAGCCGAGGGTTTGCTGTGTCCATGATGGCCTACCGCACCGCTCAGGGTTTGCCGTATCTGTGACGGCCTACCGTGGTGCTGAGGGCCTGCCATGTCTGTGCTGGTCTACCGCGGTGCTGAGGGTTTGCCGTGTCTGTGCCAGCCATGTCCGTGACAGCTTACCGTGTACTCCAGTCTCATATCAGGCTGTTCAGATAGGTGGTACATTTGTGTGTATCTCTAGTTTTGTAAACCAGTGTTTTTCGAGCTGTTCTGTGAGGACTGCCAGACAGTCGACATTTTTGCTTCACAGGAACTGATAGGGAGCTGGGCAGGAGCGAAAATGCGACCTGTTTGGCAGAAATGTGGTCTGTCTGGCAGAGAGCTGGGAAGGAGCAAAAATGTCCCTGAGCCCCGGCTTGTGAAATGCTGCTCTAAACGATAACGATAACACTGGTTAACAAATCTTTGCTATCCTTTTGTGATTTGAATCAAAATAGGTGAATCTTACAACTTTTTTTTGTGCTGAATTCAAATTTAATCGAATTTCCCTGCCATGCAAGGATGTTGAGTGATACACAAAATTTAATTATGCTGTATGTATATTTGCAGTATATGAGCAATGTGGAAATGACTCATCTAAGATTATTTTCTGCAGTACTTGGCCTGAGGACCATCCTTCATAAGGGTCCAGCAAGAGTCAGCCAGCAGACTGAGACCCACTCACCATGATATCGATGTTTCGTATCAGAGAGAGAGAGAGAGCAGGATTCGGTCTCACCATGTCCAAACTCTGGCAAAAGTCTTACAGTACTTTGCGCCCCTCAGAGTAGTCTTAAAAAAGTTCACAAATACAAACAAAATCATTTGTCTTAAAGTTTACACTACTCATACATTAATATGGAATTATATACGATCAATTTAGCCTAAAAATATCATTCAGAAAATATGGATGATAGCAAATTTGAATACATTTCTGAAATCAGCATTAAAAAAGTACATACAAGACGCCTCTTAGTTATTCTGTAACAGAATCTTTGTTGAGCAGAATAATCTATCTGCTGCACTGACCAAGTACTGCACAGATATTATTTTTTTTTGTTTTGTGTGGTGTTATGGTGTGACGGTGCGTATAATGAAGACATGAGGCGTGCTGGGCACCATAAGGGCAAGTTTGGCTCCCTGAGAGATAAAGGGCGAGGTGGCACAGCCGGGGTATCGCTGCCATCGGTGCCGTTCTGTCCACCGTCTCGCTTTAACCCAGACTCCTGCACGGCTACCAGCCACAAGTCTCTCTTAGGGGGTTTTATGTAACACGCCCAAGTTGTGAGGGGTCGGCTTGACACCGGTTCATGGTTTTGGGTTTTTTTTCTCCACTTGAGGGGCGAGAAGCTCTGCTCAGCTATCAGCATCACCTAGGGGTGGTTTCAGATTTTAGATGCCCCTCCACCCAGCCAGACCCTGACACTCACTCCTCGTTTCTCAGCAAGCAGTGCCCTCCTCTCTGGCCCTGCTCAGCCGCTGGAATGGATCCAGGGTGACTTACTTTGTGATCATGTTTAGCCTACATGGCAAAAGACTTCTGGCTGAAACTGGATACTCTCAGCTCCATCTGTCATTTTATTTGACTAAATTGCAGCTATTTTTATTGAATTGTAAGGCTCTCGTGGGACCTTTAGTACTGGATAGAATGATTGTTTTCTTAAGGCTCTGCACCTTCTGTATTGGTCTAAAAACACTAACCATGGCGAACACTACGTGGGAAAAATGTAACGATTCGACCCAATTTCTCTGCTGCTAGTGGGCGTCACTGTTATTCACCACAAAAAGAAATTGCAGTGGGATTTAATTGAAAATATTCGCATCTGAGAAGCTTATCAACTCATTGTTTGTCTGGGTTCAAAAATAGGCTTGTGTAGTCTTGAGGATTTCTGCGTGGGAAGCAGATCTCTCAGCAGAGATGCAGGGCTTCACTGTTTGAGCTTTCTGGATGAGCAGTTAGCCTGTCAGATACATGCGAGTTAGCAGTGTCCAGCAGACTTGTGGGGGGGGGTATATGGGGGTGGCTTCCCCTTCTGTCTGAACAATTGAAAATGTCCCTTTTCAATGACAAATTTTGCTGAAAAATCTTCTCCGGTTGGTTAATTTCACCTTGAGGAAACCCTCCCTCCCAGTCAGGCACCTGCATCTCAAAGTCCCTGCAAGGCCTGTCTGTTGGGATTTTCCGAGCACACCTGCATCGGAGCGGTTCTGGGAAAGGTGTGGTGGAGTTGTAGCTACACTGGAGTCAGCACCATGGAAAAATCTATGAAATGTTGCTTTAAAATGAGACCAGAAACATGATCCAAGTGCTCACCTCCCCAGGACTCCTACGGAGACACGCCACTGCATGACGCCATTGCCAAGGACTTCCGGAACATCATCGAAATCCTCACTGTTGTACCGAACATTGACTTCACCCAGCAAAACAACCGGGGCTTCAACCTGCTGCACCACGCCTCACTGAAGGGCAACAAGCTGTGAGTACCCATAATTCCCTCCATTCGTGGCTGTGAGGACTCCCCTCTGTTATGGGCTGGTGTACAGGCGCTTAGCTAGCCACCGGCATGGAGCTGAGCTCTCTCCCACCAGCGAGCAGTGGCTCTTCTCGGATGTTGCCCTACGGGACCGCAAAGTCCAAATGGATGTCGACAGTCTCATACTCAGAAGGAAAAATTTTAAACTGAATCACTAACGGCTCACAGATCTTGAATGTAGAAATCCTTTTTCAGATTGTTTACCAAAGATCATCTATTACCAAAGAGAGAGAGTGACTAGTAATGAGAATGAAGATGGTCAGGGTAAATTTAAACTCTACTAATACATACAATGAATTTGAAGTGGTTATTATCGCTGCAGGCTGAATGTGGCACAAACCTGAATCTGATTCGATTGGATGTAGTATGGGAGCAGTCATATTACCCAGCAGGATATTGTAATATTTACTTTATAATGGTGCAGCACATTATAATATAATCTGGATTGACTGGCCAGGTTGCACCTTAATTAAAGCAAACACGGACATGAGAGCATGCTTTTCCCCTGCATGTCTCATCACCGAATTCAGCTCCACTCCTGTACACTGATATAGCTGTTCTGATCCCAATTTAATAATTGATACTTTAATGATCCCCGTGGGGAAATTCTCTTTACGCCTCCCCCAACTTACTCTCTGTAAGTGAGACTAAACTGGCTGTGAAGGGCAGATACCCATAGCAGGAGCTGAGGGTTAAGGACCGGGCTCAAACCGGCGACCTTCTGATAACAGGCACAGAGGCTCAGCCCACTGAGCCACACACTCCCTCACCGAAACGTGAAAGCCCAGGCTCTGTAAATTCCATCGTCGGCTGACGTTGGGAGATGTTATGCGGTTCTGGGTTATTTCCTTAAAGCTGAACTCTTTACTGAAGCTGTGTTTGGATCCGGCCAGGTGGGAATAAGTCCCCTTGCTAGTGAAGGAGCCTGGTTTGGCCTCGGCCTGGGCAGGGAGTCTGAACGCTGAGTCATAGGGCTTGGGTATGTGCTGGGGACATGCTCTGCATTGCCTCTCAAAGCTTCTGCTAATGGTATTTCTCTTAAGATGACTGAGATGTTTGGATTTGGACTAAAATCATTTTTGAGGAGAGTAAGGACAGACTAGAAACATTTAATGTTTCTATTATTACTGTTGTTGCTTACCAGATTGTTTAACTGGAAGAAAGTTAAGCACCTCTCAGTTCTGCTACCTGCCTGGCACGATGATTCCTGTTAAGTCCCGTTACCTCCGATCAGCCTGGGTTTCTGAGCTGGCTTACGTTGACCCAGCCCAGCTTCATGGTTTGCTAGGTAACCAGCAGGGAAATCTGAAGTTGTTGCTGTAAAAGAATAATGTAATTATTTCTATTTGTAGGCAAGAAAATGAGAGCTTTCGATGTGTGGGGGGGCGTGGGATTCGGGGCCCTGTGTCGGCTGGGGGTGGGCACAAACACATCACTTTGTTTGTAGAGCTTATCGGATCGACAGAGATGGGGGTGATCGAGCACAACGGTAATGCAGGGCTGGGGCGGGCAGGCCCCATCGTGCACTCGCCCCCCCCCGGGCCCTGCTGTTAGGGACCCCAAGAGGAAGACTGAGCTGTCACCTTGTGACCTCCAGCAAGTGTTCTTTCATTGCTGCCTTCGCTCTCTTTCACTGTCCAGATCTTTTTCGTTTTCTTGGGTCTGTGTATTTTAGCTGCTTCCGTGCATCTTGTCGCCAGGAACCTTCACGTTTATTTGATTTTATGAAGGAATACTTGCTTGTTTTTTTGGCCTGTAATTTTATTTTTATGGAAAAAAAAAAAAATAGTATTTGGGGTTCATCATACTGCATTAGAAGTGGAGAGGCAAGGGATTTTAGGGATGGGCGGAGCCTCTCCGTGACAGCATGTCCCACAGCGGCTGGAAATGATCACCAAGCCCCCCTGCGCACATGGACCCTCCCCTCCCCCATACACACAGACCCCCCCAACTAATGTGCCCACTGCTTCAGCTAAGTAAACAATCCACGGGAGGCCCGCAAGCTGGAGACGCCCGGGCTGTGTGTACAATAGAGTTGCAGCGTACCCTGGAGCGCCACCCGCTGGCATATACAGGCATTGCTGAGGAACATACACATGTATGGGACTTATTCTATGATTCTCTCTCTCAGCCGCTCAGGCTTTATGGTGGAAGCAGCCTGAAATGGATGCTGCCTGTTCACTTGAGGTTTCTCTTCTCCAGCAAAGCTTCAACCCCCCCCCCAGCAATAAATTACAAATAAACTGAAGCAGATAAAAAAAAAAAAAACGTTAATCTCTATAATCACTGTGCTCTTCCCCCTGTTGGGCTGGGGGGGGGGAGGCAGGATGCATATGGAAAAAACTGCCAGGACCGCTTGCCGTTTTCTGGGTTACGTCTGTGAGATGAAGACCATCGGGAGCATGCCTTGCAAGCTGTCTGCTGGGGAGTGTGCTGAGGGGGCCAGGGAATAAAAAAAGCAATAGAATGAATAGCCCCCCCCCTCCCCTGCCAAACAGTGCTGCTGCCCTCCCCCTTGCAGCCGCAGTGCGGGTACAGTGTCCCTTGGGACTCCCGCACTTCCAGGGGCTACTTACGACATTTTAATTTCGGCTGTCTCCAGTCTGCAGTGGAAGGGAATCAGAAGCAGGGTGGTTAGGTGTGGTGGGTGGGGGAGGGGGCACTGGCGGGGAAGGGGCTGGCAGTAGAGACTCGGTTGCATTCAGGGGGAGTGAGGTAAAGGTAAGGTACAGTAAGGGGGGGGAGGGGCCAGTTTCTACGAAATACAGACCAACCTCCCCCCCACTGCCAAGCAGTTTGCGCAGCTCCGGTTAGTTTGGCCTTCGTTCTGCTGAACTAAGGCACAGTCGTGTAAGCCAGGCGTCATTTCTGTAACTGCTTGACAGTTATTAAGGACACTTCATACCATGAAGTGGTCCCGACCTGAGTACCTTATCACTCTGATTACCAGGGTAGCATGGCCTCTGAACGATCCCGACCTGAGTACCTTATCACTCTGATTACCAGGGTAGCATGGCCTCTGAATGATTCCGACCTGAGTACCTTATCACGCTGATTACCAGGCTAACATGGCCTCTGAACGATCCCGACCTGAGTACCTTATCAC
>JAAGVU020000103.1:244338-276339 GCA_011763525.2 Mormyrus iriodes | reverse complement strand
GTGTGTCTGTGTCTGTGTGTCTGTGTCTGTGTGTCTGTGTCTGTGTGGAATGTATATATTGTGAAATGTGATGATAACCTGTTATTTTGCTCTTGTGGGGAAACTCAGTTTCATAAAAATCTGTCACTGCAATCAAAAAACTAAAAATGCCAAAAGTCTTGTACTTTGTTTGGTTACTTATGGTTAAGGTTAGGGCTGGGGAGGGATTAAGGTTGTCATTGCTGGGATTAGGGTTATGCCCATAGAAACCAATGGACAGTCCCCACAAAGATGTGTGTGTGTGTGTGTGTGTGTGTGTGCGCGTGTGTCTGTCTGTCTGTCTGTCTGTCTGTCTGTCTGTCTGTCCGTCCCTCCCCCCCCCAATAAGTTTGATCAGACTGACCAGTATGCCCCCCTCCCCCCAGGCTAGCGCAGCTGCAGTTGGTATCGTGTAGCACGGGCAGCAGCACCAGTAGCCTGCGGCGGGTGCACACCACGCCCAACACCATGACCAACCTGGCCATGCCCAACGCGCCGGGCCCCACCGAGTGCCTCATCTGCTCCGAGCTGGCGCTGCTTGTGCTCTTCTGCCCCTGCCAGCACAGTGTGGCCTGTGAAGGTGGGTGCGGGGGGGCCTCACACACTGTGGCGGGCTGTACATGTGGTTGATGCAGGCTGAGTATGACCCCCCCGGTCGTATCCCCTCAGAGTGTGCCCATCGCATGAAGAAGTGCATCAAATGCCAGGTGACCATCACCAAGAAGATCAGGCAAGGTAAGGTTTTCCCTCAGCCGGCGTTCCCACGCACGGCTGCGCTGTCCCTCAGCCGGCGTTCCCACACACGGCTGCGCTGTCCCTCAGCCGGCGTTCCCGTGCGCAGCTGCACTTTCCCTCTGCTGGCGTTCCTGCTTTGTGTCCACGCTGCTTCTTGCTGGTGTAGTGACATGGGGCATGATGCTAGTGACGTTTTTCCTCCCTCCCAGCTCCCTGCAGGAGTCCACTTTTTTGCTCCCTCCCACCTCCCTGCCAGACAGTCCATATTTTTGCTCCCTACCAGCTCTGTCAGACAGTCCACATTCTTGCTAGAAGCTGAGAGAGAGCAAAAATTTGGACTGTCTGCGGGTCCCCGAGGACTGGGTTGGGAAACAATGATTTAACCAATAGTCTAATGCAGCTGTCAGATATAAGCATTGAAATTCTTTAAGGAATATCAATGTTGGTTTCTGTCCCGGTGACCTTGACCCTCGCCCCCCAGACCAGACGGAGGTGGAGTGCAGCCCCAGCGCAGAGACCTCAGAGCAGCACCAGCTGCTGGAGCAGCTGCAGTCGCGCTACCGGCAGATGGAGGAGCGCATCACCTGCCCCATCTGCATCGACAACCACATCAAGCTTGTGTTCCAGTGCGGCCATGCCTCCTGCATCGACTGCAGCGCTGCCCTCAAGACATGCCCCATCTGCCGGCAGGCCATCCGCGAGCGCATCCAGCTCTTCGTGTGACAGGGCCATGCCATCAGCTCTCACAGGTCGCCACCTCTGATCGCCCCCATCCCGCTCACGCCACTCAGCTGGGGGTTAGGAACGCTGAGCACCCGTGTTTGGAGTGTGCCCCCCCCCTCCCGCCGGCATCCTGAAGGAACCAGGGCAGGGCTGTCCCACTTTGGATTCGAGTCCGCCACCACATTCCTGCCGCCGACAGGTCACCCGGGTGGAGTTGCCCAGGTGTGCATTAGGAAGCTTCAAGGGACACTGTTACGCCGCTGTGTCCTCAGCGTGAACGCCCTCGCAGCCCGGAGACCCCAGCAATCTCATTCATCATCTTGTTTACAGAGGCTCTGACAAGTGATAATGACCCCCCCACACCCCACCTTCTGGTATCTGTCCGATTTTACTCACTTCCCTCATCGTCTTAGTTGTCGTCATTTCTGTAATCGTAACATGGCTGTTTCTTCCTTTCCCCATTTCATATGATCCGGATATTTGCTTCTCTGCTTGAATAGAGTAGCTTGATACATGGGCACCTTTCTCACTGTAGCGGAATGGCAACAGCATACATACTATTTGTAGATATGTAAATTATATATATATAATTATATATATATATAATTTATATATATATAAAAATATATATATAAAATGCACACACATATACGGGGATGTGTGCATATTGTAAGTACAGAGCTTGTATTTGTGGTTAAAAGTACCAGTTACCTGTCGTTTATTTATGTCCCAAAGGGTTTCCTATTTATGTGAATCGTATTCTTCCCACATTCACTCTGTAAAAACACCCTGAACCTGTTTACCCCGCCATATGCTGCTGTACTCAGGGTTCTGAATCACAAGTCTGTCCAGTCACACCTGGCATCTTGGAGAGCGTACAAACTCAAGCTAAAAGAAACACCCCCTCCATTTGGTTCATGCTTACATTTGAAAATGCTTTGTTTGGTAGCGAAGGCCTCTTGGCTTCATGCACAGTCCAAAAGATGTGAAAAAGGCCGTCGCGGACCATGTGTGCAGGATGCACTTCCCACAGTCCTGTGATCACATCCTGTTGTGTGGGAGGATTATCATCTTGACAGTAGTGTCTGGAAAGGCCTTGGCTTCATATCTGTGGCCACACATGGCAGCACGTGCTGTCTTACTGACACCCTGCCATCTTCACCTGGACTTCCCCACTGCACACATATCAGGCTGAACCAAGTGCTCCAGTGTGGTGGAGGTGCCACCTCCATGCAGCCAGGTCCCAGGAGTCCGGGCCTCCATGCTTCAACTGCCGCCATATCTTTGGTAGTCGACATCTTTGGCGTGCATCGCAACAAATTAGCATGCCCTGTAGCTGCCGTGAGCTAAGGGAGAACCCCTTAACTTCAGTTGCGTTTTGCACAACTGGAAAGTTGTATTTTTTTCTAAGACGTAAAATATAATGCACCAAAGCTGAAGAATGCAGTCAGATGTATGCAAAGGCTTCTCTCTGTCCTAAACGTAAAGCCAAAGGTGTGTCCATTTGACGGCCTTTGAATGAAATTTAATTTTCTGCATTTTTTTATTGTAAACCTTATTATGCATAAGGTCATAGAAGGGCAAAAAAAAAATTTGTGTGTGTGTCTGTCCTGGACAGTTTCTTTTCACAGAGGAAGAGGAAGATGGTCCCCCATCCAGAAAATATTGTCATTTAGCCACATGAATTCCCTTTATACTGGCACATTTTCTTTCAGAAGGGCTTCTGTAGATATACACATTGGTTTTTTTCCCTCATGTTTAATCTCATGTGATGTAAGGTCACAGAGCTGATTTTGAGGATTAAACATTAATGTCTGACACCGTAAGCCGTTTTATTTGCCTTTCTTTGGCGATTAGAAAGGACAGGCGGTAATTTCGGTTTACCTTGAAGTAGTACTGCACCAGTGCCAAATCCAACATAGTGGGGATGCCAGGGAGGTGTGGAGTGTGCTGAGGCCGTGAGAAGGATATTTATTTACCCTGCTCATTTACTCCAAATAAATACACTTCCATCAGGAGCCTAGCAGATATGAAGACATATTACTTTTAATTTTGTGTTAAGAAAAATAAAATTAGATGTGCAAATAAATACAGAATGTATTAAAAAGGTGGATGAAATGTACTTTAAAGGGGGAAATCCTTTGTACCTTACCAGAATGGCAAATAATAGTTTTGTTGATGTGGCCCAGCCAACAAGTCAGCTAAAAATGAATCATTAGGCATAACATTGGGGAATCTTCCAAACTCATCCTCTTGTTTTCTTGAATAATATACGCTCTATTACAGTGCCCAGAGTCATTTCATGCTTTTCTTTTTCGTGCACCCGTTTATAAGGCGGTGCAGCTGACTGAGGGGGGGGGGCTGATTTACTGTACTAGTGAATTAGGAGTGAACTTCTAAGGCTTGCAGTATTATAGAACCTAAACACAGGGTCAGAAACCATTAATAATTATGACTATCAGAACACTTTATTTTTCAAGTATTGTTTCTCATCATACTCCTTTTTGTTGGAGACATTTATTTAAACTACAAACGTTAAATAGTTGGTGTTTGTACAGCATTTTTAGTTCTGCTGTTGGCCTTACTGATAATTCCTTTTTGTTTTATTCTGTAAAATACAATTTTGCAATAAATATGAAAATGTTTTATAAGTGCTTGTCTTTTCTTTTGAAAATATGTGCTGTGTTGTTCACTTGTCTAGATTTTTTTTAAGTGGCTCATTTGACCATTTGCTTTCTCATTGGCCAGCATTTCCCAGTCTGGTCCTCTGGGACCCACAGATAGTCCATGTTTTTGCTCCCTCAAAGCTCCTGAGAGAATATGTTCTAGCAAGTTCCTCTAAATGCTATCCTTTCTCCTTCAATTTCAAGTACATCCAAGTAGTAGAAGATAAAGTCATTTACTTTCACTTTGTCATATTAGTGCTAATTGGTTTACAGCACAGAGGCCTTGCCATGTGACTCAGGGCTTTGCAATGACGTTGCAAGGAGATCATGACCTCCTTTGCCTAAATTTCAGTGACAGCTATGCTCCAAAGGGGGCACCTGTAGTCTCACCTAATCCTATCGACACTAAATCCTCTCAATACCAAAGCCACAATCTAGTCGTTGCTCATTAGCTCAAAGGTGAGTGATACTATTCCCATGAACCGAAGGAGTTTTCCTTTATTGCGCTTCATTTAAGGGCCCTGGATTTCATTTTGAGGACTTAAATTGCACAACAGTTTTGAGTGGGTTTTTGTGCTCTGCGGCTAGCTGCCACTTTCGGTTGGAGGTTGAAATGTGCACATTCTTCCAGTATCATGCCTCTTTATTCCTGCAGTTTGAAGACACGCAGATCGGCTAATTGGCATTTCTGAATGTCCCATGGTATGTGATAAGGGTGCCTGTCCTGTGCTGGGCACAGTAAGGTAACCCAGTCTATTTGCTTTGCCTATATCACTTTTCCGGGGTGATTATCACTCTGGTACAGACAATAAGGGATAAAACCACAGGAGAGAAAAATAATATACCAGAGCCTGCAACTCATAAATGTGGTGGGCAGTGTGTGGCTAAGTGGGCTAAGTCTCTGTGCCTGTGATCAGGTCGCTGTTTCAAGCCTGACCTCAGCATATCAGAATCAGCTTTATTCGCCAAGTATGTTAATACGCACAAGGAATCTGGTTCCGGCCGATGATCTCTCTCCTCTGTACAGGCAACAGACATACATATGAAATGAACATGTTATTTACAGATACACAATATACATCCAATCATCTGCAGGTCCTTGAGCAAGACCCTTAACCCCCAGCTCCCTGGGCACTGCTGTGGGCGGCTGCCCTTCACAGCCAGCTTACTATCACCCACAGAGGGCAAGTTGGGGGAGGCGTAAAGAAGATTTCCCCACAGGTATCAATAATTATCATTATAATGTTATAAATAGGCATGGTGATCAGGCTTATTGTATAATTTTTAAATGTAGATTCTAATGTCAAATATATAGTGAGTAGTTAATGCAGCAAATGCATAAAATGTAGAACCGGCAACACTGTGCCTTCATACATAAATGATTTCCTTTCACGACCGGCGACATAACCCGCATATCTAACATCTTTTCTTTATAAGTAATATGGTTCCATCTAGTGGTCATACGACATATTTGTAACTAAGATGCGTCGAAATCATATACTGTCGAAATGTTCAACATCATTAAATTTTTTAAGAGTAATAAAACTACGTTGTTTTAATCGTAGCCGATGGGAACGGAAGGGAATAAAGTATTTGCTTTACAGAGAATGACCGACGCTTATTATAAAATGGCTATACGGTGAATTAACGGGTCTGTCGTCCTTAAAAATTAGAAAGAAAAACCGTACACATGCTCAACGTATTAAAATGCTACTCTGTCCAACCTAAAGGTCCAGATGTATAATTCAATACTTTTTGACCGCAAATAGTGCAGCTGAACAATCCACAGGCACAGCCGCCAAAACACACATAAGGGCCGGCTGATAATCCGCACTTTGGCACCTCATGATAATACCACATCTAATGAGGGCCGCTGCATCAAGCTAACAAAGCCTCGCCGTAAAAAAGAAACACAGTCCGTAATTCCCATAAAATCCACTGCCTTGTCGAGTCGCATGATCACTCGCAAACTCTCCCGAATAAGCAGGCATGCGCCGCCGCCGCCGCCGCCATCGAACCCCCGACCTGTCCTCTGCTGTCGAACGAGCATCGAGTGATTTCATAGGCTAGAGAGCCGCCACTCATGTTTATTCGCGCGTTCTATTGGCTGAATCTCACGTCGATCAACACCTTTAACGGCCCACCGGGTTTCTCTCTCATTGGTAGGGTGTCCCTCGCGTCTCGGCCCCGCCGAAGAGGAGCGCTGAGTTTCCGCACCTTGTCACGCAGCCGCCGCGCTTCCTGCCGCCTTTGTGTTTCTGGGTAAGCTGGACCGTGACCTCCGCTCTCCGTAAAGCGTCAGCGTCGCTGTTTGTGTCGCCGTTACCTTGATGCTAAGCGCCGCGCCGCAAAACGGCCGCACGCGCGTTCAGAGAGGCGCCAGAGCGTGCCCCCCCGCCCCCGGGGGCCAGCTGGTTGGTTTTGGTTACGCGTCGCCAGTCGCGCGGTTCCGCGAGTCAGTGACACCGACGCGACCGTAACGGCTGGGTCGAGGACGGAGCCCAGCGGCCGAGGCGACACGTCGGTGCGGGGCTGGCGGTGAGTCTCCCCGGCCGCTGACTGTCCCTCGGTACTCGCGGTTACTAGTCTTGCCAGCGGCTTTGGGACTCGGAGCGGCTTAGCTGGCTGTTTTCGCTGGCCCCGTTATCCCCTCACATTTCCCGCTAGCCAGCTGGTTTGACGCCGGTGTCACCGAGGCTAGCCCGTTAGCCGGTTGTGTGTTGCGTCCCCGGCTGTGCTCACGGTACTGCCTGCCGTGTCGGGGGACGCCGAGGGGCCTTACGCCGGCTGACGCCGCTCTCTCTCGCAGGCTTTGTCGCCGGGCCGGTCGGGTCCCGCGTCCCTCGCCGCCATGTCCGGCACGGCCAGCGTGCTGCAGCAGTTCGTCAGCGGCCTGAAAAGTCGCAGCGAGGAGACCCGGGCCAAGGCGGCCAAGGACCTGCAGCACTATGTCACCACGGAGCTCCGGGAGGTCAGGAACCTCATCCCATCCCCTCATACCTGCCCCGCCTATCCGCAGACACGTTACTGTAGTCAGCAGCAGAGACTACCATCCTCACGCCATGGATGCAGTTACTGGAGAAACCCCGAATTGGAGACCTTAGGGTTTTTTTTTTTAGGACTAAGATGTTCACTAGCACCCCACTCTTCCCTACCTTGTGCCTTATGCTTCCTGGAATAGGATCCACCGTCCTGGATGAGCAGTTAAAATGCATGCATGGCCTGAAAATTGCCTCTCCTACTCCCTATAATCAGCTGTACACAGTTATGTTTATGCAGGTTCTTTTCTGGTTCCATGTTGGTGTAGAAGATGATTTCCCTGTCATTATTATATTCAATGTTGTCCCTTTTGTGGGTTTTGCACAGCTGAGTCAAGAAGAGGCGACCACGTTCTACGATGAGCTGAACCACCATATATTTGAGCTGGTGTCTAGCTCTGATGTGAATGAGAAAAAAGGAGGCATCCTTGCGATCGGTAAGTGGGCGCTGTGCCATGTCCCTGTGATGGCAGCACGGGTCCCCCGGCACCCTGTTATCCAGATAAGTGTTTTGCAATCTGGTCCTCGGGGACCTGCAGAGCATCCACCTTTTTGCTCCCTCCCTGCTCCCAGAGGAAAAACGTGAACTGTCTGGCAGGGAGGTGCGAGGGAGCAAAAACGTGGATCGACTGGGTGTCCCTGAGGACTGGGTTAGGAAGCACTAATTGAGATCGATCCTGCTTATCAGCTGTTTATGCTACGGGTGTTCTCATGCATCACCATAAGCTGTATGTTTGCGTGTTTTGACTTATTTTTAGTTATTACCTGTAGATTTACACCAATTGGCCAGATAAAAAAAATCGGCCAATTTTTTGCCATTTTATGGCAGTCAGCCGATTTGGAAGGTAGAGCTGTGCTGTGTATGAGAGAGGCTTTATATTAACGTGAGTACAGCGGAACTTATGGTGGAATGTCTGATACTAACCAGAACCTCTTGGTTGTCTCTGTTCACTCAGTGAGTCTGATTGGTGTGGAGGGGGGCAATGCCACCAGAATCAGCCGCTTCGCCAACTACCTGCGCAACCTGCTGCCTTCGAGCGACCCTGTCGTCATGGAAATGGCCTCCAAGGCCATGGGGCACCTGTCAATGGCTGGGGACACCTTCACAGCCGAGTATGTGGAGTTCGAGGTGAAGAGGGCCTTGGAGTGGCTGGGAGCCGACCGAAATGAAGGAAGACGCCATGCTGCGGTGAGATTCTTAAATATCAAAGCGGGATTAAGCATGCGGTGGTGACAGCCTGACTCCTGGCAGGTTGGGGGGTATCGTGGCATTGGGATTAGAGTAAGAGGTAAGGCCTTTCCTTAGGTACTGGAGTGGTGATGGATTTAATAAAAATGATGGTGAGGAATGAAAACGGCATTCAGCTGTTTGGGTGTAGCATGGGGGTTGATCAGGCTTTGGAAGGGGATGGACCTCATTCGAGGGTCTGGGCATCTGTGTCTATCAAACGGCAGCTCAGTCATTGCTGAGGCAGGCTTAAGTTCCCTTTGTGGAATGCAGGGCTTGAAATTGATACATCTCTGTCCTGCAGTGCCTGTGCATTGATGGCGAGTGTTCTGCTGTGTGTTTCGCCTCAGGTGCTGGTGTTGCGGGAGCTGGCGGTCAGCGCGCCCACGTTCTTCTTCCAGCAGGTGCAGCCATTTTTTGACAACGTGTTCTATGCCGTGTGGGACTCCAAGCAGGCCATCCGAGAGGGCGCTGTATCAGCACTCAGGGCCTGCCTCATCCTCACCACGCAGAGGGAGACCAAGGAGATGCAGAAGCCTCAGTGGTACAAGGTACGTGCCGACACACACTGCTGCTTTTTTCTGAATGAAACACTGTCTGTTTTTTCTGCTTTCATTTTTGATTTGGGGAACCTTATGCTTATTGATGTTTTGACATACATTGTGTGTGACCCTGTGGGTTAGGACTCAAATCCTGTGGTTGGCAGAATGAGGTCCCCATTGGGCCCTTGAGCATGGCCCTTAACCCCAGTTGCTGCTGAGACTGGTTGTGCTTTCTCAGTTGTGTGTCATTTGGGATATAGTGTCTGCCAAATAAATGTAATAATTTATCCTTCCACAAGCATTCATTAGCCAGCTGAAACCAGACCCTGATACTGCTAAAGGACTGCAAAACATTGGCTAAGAGAAACATTTAAAGATCCTTCATTTTCAATTACGATGAGGCAACGCTGGTGACTTTTTCTCTTTATTATTGTTAGCAGTAATGAAAATTAGGATTGACTTGACTTTAGCCTCCCACAAGAGTCTTTTTTCTTTTGTCTTGTTCGGATAGTAGGCACAGCCGTGAACCTGT
This sequence comes from Mormyrus iriodes, assembly GCA_011763525.2. Lineage (NCBI taxonomy): Eukaryota > Metazoa > Chordata > Actinopteri > Osteoglossiformes > Mormyridae > Mormyrus > Mormyrus iriodes. The sequence goes on along the minus strand of JAAGVU020000103.1, from coordinate 266,857 downwards.
CTCTCAGTGATCCCTGTGAATGCTGTCAGAGACGGCTGATGTCATTCTGGAAGGCTATAGTGGTTGAAAATGGGAAAAGAGAACAAACAGCTTGATAGCTTGATTACTGGCTGCAATTTGCCTGTCAGACCAGGGAGAGCCCCCGGTACAGTAGGGGCTGGGGTCTCCGGTGCAGTAGGGGCTGGGGACCCCTACCAAGAACGTGGGTGATTAAAGTCTGCGCTTTTGGTGGTATTATAATATTATTAGTATTATTATTAACTTGATAAGTTTTGTTTTTTTTTCTTGTATACTTATATGTATGCATAATTTCATATTTTATATATCAGTAAAGCAATTTGTAAACCATATGGGTACAGCAGTGCTATATAAATAAAGATTATAGAAACTCCAGTGGGTGCCCTCCCATAGCAGGGGTTTAAAGCAGAGATGCACCGGTCGACCAGGGACTGGAATTGGCCAATTTTCAGGGTGTTCAGTCCGGTACCAGCCAGACAGTCTCATGTATTTCTGATACCGAACCGGTCCATTTTACACATGCACCAACGTCATACACACAGCGATGCAGGTAGTAGCCTCACAGCTGCGTCACTGCACACACAGCTACATGCTAACATGTCGTTAGTGTGGAAGTTCTTCACTGAGTGAAGATGACAGACTGCAATTTGTAATGCACTTAAAGCCAAAGTAAACCCTGGGGGAAGCACCACGAAAATGTGGTGAAACATCGGAGGTAAACTTTAACCTGGTTATTAAAGATATACTACATAATCTTGAAAATGAATCATCATTAAAATTGCAAAGCTAGCTAAGGTTTTTCTCCTATGACAGAGTAAAACCGAGTAAAAATGTTTTAGCGAAATTTTAACCCTCTGCGCTATAATGTCTGTACATTATGAAGGTATGAAAAAGCCTGATCTTAATCTAGCTTACTAGCGATGAAAGAATTGTATAAGCATAACATGGGATGCTGGTATTAATAATATTACTCTGCACCTGTTGAAGAGAATAGCACCCTTCTGTTTTATTTGGAGGTTTGTGACCTATGGACTTTAAGATGAGTAAAAAAAGAGAAAAGGTTCAATGTCATGTATGATTGTGTATGTGACAACCTGAAACAACTGTGGTGAATTTAAACATGAAAACAATGTAAATAACTGATTTATTTAACTCAGTTGCACCTGCTCTTGTTTGATAGAGTAAAACATGTCAGATAAAGTTGGGTGTACAGCAACTCATTTTCAGTTAATTGCTATTTGTACCACTTTTCAGTCCCAGAGAACTTATTTTGAAACTTCTTTAAGTGAGAGAGGATCCCGTAACTTAGTGCAGTTTGGGGGGAAATTGTAAAGTTGAAAATGAAAATAGAATTTTACAATGAAGAAATGATTATTTTTGTTTGTATTTGCTGTCAGTTATAGCTCTTAGAAAGAAAATCATAATCGGCAAGTATCAGCATCTGCCAGTCACACTTGCAAAAAGAATCAGAAATCGAAATCAGCCAAGAAAATTGCAATTGGTGCATCTCTAGTTTAATGGCCTTATAGAGCTCATGGTTTAATCTTTAACAATCTGAAATGATCTGCTGGGTATTTGGTGAAGCCAGTACTTCGCTTGCTGCAACAATCTTTCAGGCTTTAAGCATCTGAACCTCTGTCTCTTAGCAAACCTTCGAGGAGGCTGAGAAGGGCTTTGACGAGACGCTGTCCAAGGAGAAGGGCATGAACCGTGACGACCGTGTGCATGGCGCCCTGCTGATCCTCAACGAGCTGGTGCGGATCAGCAGCATGGAAGGCGAGGTGAGCGTCTCCGGCCATCTTCGGCCCCGTAGAGTGGCTGCGGGGGCCGTGCCACCGGTCGCTTGGCTGTGTGTCGTTCTCAGCGCTTCCCTAACATTTCAGTGTCAATTGCAAAGTGTGCTTCACAAGCAGTAAGGTCACTACAACATTACTGGTAATTAATTACATTTTCTACCTTAGTTAGGCACCTTTTTTATCCAATATAGCTTACCATGTTAATACAGCTTGTTGATAGTTAAGTTTGCATGGTGGAACATTAGCAGCCTATAGTTTCAGCAGCTATTAGGCTCATTAAGACTTGCTTGTTTAGTGTTACCATAGGAACAGTAGTATATAATAGTTAACTGATGTTGTTATGCAGCTGTGTTAATTTACAGTGCAGAATGATTTACCAGGCTAGTTTAGCGGTATAAGCTTGTTATAAGCTTAGGAAGCTGAATCAGCAACTTCCTTTTCCAATTCTTAACCTGAACTGCTGCGCCACCTGCTGTCCGAATTTTTATTTTTATTTTTCTGTGACGTAGCGTATGCGTGAGGAGATGGAGGAAATTACCCAACAGCAGCTAGTGCATGACCGGTACTGCAAAGAGCTGATGGGCTTTGGCACCAAGCCCCGGCATATCACGCCCTTCACCAGCTTCCAGTCGGTGCAGTCGCCACAATCCAATGCACTGCTGGGGCTGCTGGGATATGCCACGCCGCAAGGCTTCCTGGGCTTTGGAGCCGCACCCGCCCCCTCCAAAAGCACACTGGTGGAGAGCCGCTATTGCCGGGAGCTGATGGAGGAGCGCTTTGACCAGGTGAGGGTGCCCCCCCCTTCTCGGTCCTCAGCAGCCTGTTTTGGGATTGTGATTCTGACCCCCACTGAACTACAGTCATCCGCCAACATCCTTCCTAGCAAGTAGCATCTGATCGTACTTGCGTCCGAGAACCTTAACAGCCGTAAATTGGATTGAGGCTCATCTGAAGCAGATGTAGTGTATGTTACTGGACCAATTGGACCATTTGTGCAGGAAGCGGCAAGAACCACAATAAACCAATTGCGGTGCCACTAGAGAGGTTTAGCTAAATGTGTGTGATATCGTGTCTTATGTTGTATAGTATATTTGACCTCTCTGCTATAATGACTGAGATGCGTCACGATCTACCTGTGTCCTCACTTCCAGAATGTAACACCAGTGTAAGTTGATGGATACCTGTGGTCTCTCTCATGTTATTGAGGTCATCATCGGTTTAACGTGAAGTGCTTGCACACAACTAATGGTTTTCGCTCTTTATTTTCACCTTCATCCGCTATGCGCCGTCTCCCTTCCGCCATATTGCCGAGGAATAACTGGATAGCTGGATATTTTAACTGAAGTTTTCCAGGTTAATTTGATTCAAGCCTCTTGTGGGATTTGGGTCCCATGATGTTACGGCACCCTTCAGACGTGGATGTTTGTTTCGTAGGTGTGTCGCTGGGTGCTAAAGTACAGAACCAGCAAGAACCCTCTGATCCAGATGACCATACTGAACCTGCTGCCTCGCCTTGCTGCCTTCCAGCCACACACCTTCACCGGTGAGAGATCATCTCCCTCTCATGCACACAGACAGACAGACACACACACGTTTGCATTCATATCTTTGTGGGGACTCTTCATTCATTTCTATGGCCATAACCCTAATCCCAGCAATGACAACCTTAATCCCTACCCAGCCCTAACCTTAACCACAAGTAACCAAACAAAATACAAGACCTGGCATTTTTAGTTTTTTGATTGCAGTCACAGATTTTTATAAAATTGAGTTTCCCCTTGTGGGGAATGAAAAAATGTCCCCACAAGGTCCAAATGGGTCCCCACAATGTAATGTAATGTATACATGTCCCCACACACACACACACACAGTCTGCAGGCGATTGGTATCTCTTGTCCTCTGTTTTCGCTGGTAGCCGCGTGTGGATCTGCAGGGTGACACTCGGCCCTTTGTCCCTAACAGAGCAGTACCTGTCGGACACCATGAGCCACCTGCTGGGCTGCCTGCGGAAGGAGAAGGAGCGCACAGCCGGCTTCCAGGCCCTGGGGCTGCTGCTGGTGGCTGTGCGTGCTGACATCCAGCCGTACCTCTCCAAGATCCTGGAGATCATCAAGGCGGCCCTTCCGCCCAAGGACTTTGCGCATAAGTGCGTCTCCCCGTTTACCCTGTGCTGTGTGTGTATGTGTATGTGTATGTGTGTGTGTGTGTGTGTGTGTGTGTGTGTGTGTGTGTGTGTGTGTTGCTCTCCAGGCCCCGTTCTCACACAGGTGTTCCTCCACAGACGGCAGAAGACCATGCAGGTGGATGCCACCGTGTTCACATGCATCAGCATGCTGTCACGAGCCATGGGCCCCAGCATCCAGCAGGACGTCAAGGAGCTACTGGAGCCCATGCTGGCTGTGGGCCTCAGGTGTGCCCCCCCATAAGTTTCGTCAGTGTAGTTAAATACTTATCTGGCACATGAAAGTCCTACTGGGAAGTCTTTCTGTCCTATGATGTTATGGCTGTTCTCTTCTGACAACTGTGTATATAATGGCAACAGTAAAGTCTGTAAGTTTATAAATGAAATAATGCTGATGATTCATAAGTTTATGAATGGAACTTACAGACAGAATTCAAATATGAAGGAAAAAGGACAGAAGGGCTGCTCCCTCCCCCGTTTTTTTTTTTTTTTTTTTCCTGTTGGCGTGTAAATGGCTGGTGACTGATTTTGAGCTGAGGATGTGTTGGTTGGGTGCTTAATGGCACCTCCTGCTGGCCGTTCCCACAGCCCCGCCCTGACGGCCGTGCTGTACGACCTGAGCCGGCAGATCCCACAGCTGAAGAAGGACATCCAGGACGGGTTGCTGAAGATGCTGTCCCTGGTGCTGATGCACAAGCCGCTGCGGCACCCGGGCATGCCCAAGGGCCTGGCGCACCAGCTGGCATCGCCCAGCCTCACTAACATCCCTGAGGCCAGCGACGTGGGCAGCATCACGCTGGCCCTCCGCACGCTGGGCAGCTTTGAGTTTGAAGGTGAGGGGCTGGGCTGGGTCAGGCTGGTGGGTGGGGCCAGGCCAACGGGGCCAGGCAGGGTGGGCCGGGGGTAGGCAGGCTCACCCTGCTTACAGACAGCCCCTGTTACGTTGTGCTGGTCTGAGCTTCTGCCATCTTGTTCATTTAACTTCCTCTGCCGGCCCCTGGAGGATGGGCTTCCCCTTTGAGTCTGGTTCCTCCCAAGGTTTCTTCCTTCTAGGGAGTTTTTCCTTGCCACTGTCACCTCTGTCTTGCTCCCTGGGGGCTTTGGGCGGGGAAAATGCAAAGCGCTTTGAGACTATGTAATGTCTCAAATGTAAAGGGCAGCCTTTTAAAGGTATGCCTCCTTATCACAATCGGAATACTTTTATTATCCTGGAGGAAAGTGATTGTGATTATGGACTGCGCAGTACACAACTATACAAAAAGATGAAAACAGAAAATACACAGGACCACACACAGTCATTTCCGAATAAGCGGTGGGTGAATGTGACCATTAATGCTCTAAATGTGAAATGAGAAAGATAAATGGATCTTTTAAAAAATAGGTGTTATTGCACATGTGCTCCTGAGTGATTCACCGGCCGTCAGAAGGAATGATTTTCCAAGGCGTCTGTTCTTTTTATGCTGAGCGATCTGCTGCTGATCTATGTGTGTGTATGTATATATGTGTGTGTCTGTATATGTATGTGTGTGTGTGTGTGTGTCTATATATATATATATATATATATATATAAATATATATAATATATAATATAATCCGGTTTTGCCAGCGCTATTTTGGGGGCAGTATGTGGCTCAGTGGGCTAAGCCTCTGTGATGGGAAGGTTGCCGGTTCGAACCCGACCTCGGCACATCCGCGGGTCTTTGTGCAAGCCCTGTAACTCCCAACTCCCTGGGCGCTGCTGTGGGCGGCTGCCCTTCACAGCCAGCTTACTCTCACCTACAGAGGGCAAGTTGGGGGAGGTGTAAAAAGAATTTCCTCATGGGGATCAATAAAGCATCAGTTGTTGTTGTTGTTGTTGTTGTTGTTGTTATTTTTGTTGTTGTTATTATTAATGGCCCTGTTTGGGCCTGCTGTGATCTGCCCTAATTGCAGTTTAAACCCCCCCCCATAGGGCACTCCCTGACGCAGTTTGTGCGTCACTGTGCCGATCACTTCCTGAGCAGCGAGCACAAGGAGGTACGGATGGAGGCGGCACGCACCTGCTCCCGCCTGCTCACGCCCTCCGTGCACCTGCTGGGGAACCATAGCCACGTGGTGAGCCAGACGGCCGTGCAGGTGGTGGCCGATGTGCTCAGCAAGCTGTTGGTCGTCGGCATCACTGACCCAGGTGAGGCCGGCACAGCCCTAACAGTCACCTTCCCGCCGCCGGTGCACGGTACCGGTCACTTTCATAATCCCCTTGTGTAACCCCTGCCACCCAGACCCCGATATCCGCTATTGTGTGCTGGCCTCGCTGGACGAGCGCTTCGATGCCCACCTGGCCCAAGCAGAGAACCTGCAGGCACTGTTTGTGGCCCTCAACGACGAGGTGTTTGAGATCCGCGAGCTGGCCATCTGCACCATCGGCCGGCTCAGCAGCATGAACCCAGCCTTTGTCATGCCCTTCCTGCGCAAGATGCTCATCCAGGTGCCTGAAGCGCTTACCGGGAGGCTGTCTGCTGGGGGGGACGTTTCTGAGCTTGCCACCAGATGGCAGCATAATACTCTATGCTTCTTTGGTCTATCTTGTGTGCTTCAGTGCTACCGGTGTCCTGCAATCGATTACCAGCATCTGATAAACATTCAAAAAAGTCTAAGTCTAATGTATTATTGTCCCTTAGATCCTTACTGAACTGGAGCACAGCGGCGTGGGTAGGAACAAAGAGCAGAGCGCCCGTATGCTAGGCCACCTGGTGTCCAATGCCCCCCGCCTCATACGGCCCTACATGGAGCCCATCCTGAAGGTATGCACCCCCCCCTCCCCCACACTGTACACATGACCCCCCTGAAGCTTGTCACCCCATGCCTTTTGAATTCCTTTCTTTGCTGATTCCCCCTCTTGCTGCAGGCCCTCATCTTGAAGCTGAAAGACCCAGACCCCAACCCTGGGGTGGTGATCAGTGTCCTGGCTACCATTGGCGAGTTGGCCCAGGTAGTGTCTGTGCCGGGAGCCTTGTGCTCTCCTTCCCAATCCATGGATGTTGATTTGTGCTGCAGAAGCTGTTTCAGTCTAGCAGATGGAGTGTTCGAGGATGTTTCTCAATACCAAGAGCCTAAAGACTGTACTTGTGGTCTTGGGAAGACCAGTCTTGCTAACTTGCCTCCCAAGAACAAACTTGGGTTGCAACGAATCCCGGGATTGTTCACGTTTGGCAAGGATGCAACCGATGTATCCTTTATAATTGGGGCAGTACAAGAACAATATCTGGGGATTTTTACCCTCCTCTGTACTTGTGCTCTTGGTATTGGAACCGGTCTTCGCAATGGGAGATGATGTACAGCAGGCACAGGAGAACACAAGTATGGTCAAGTACGCAGATTGAGAAACACCCCGACTGTCCCTTGTGTTGCCTAATTGAGGCTAGTGTTTTTGTTCTAGACTTCTGTTCTGCCCTTAGGCACTAGTCTGTGAAACTTATAACACAGCAAGGGGTTGTGACCCATTAGGACGTCTCCTTCAGTCAGTTTTGGGCGCTGCCTTTCGTTTGTCTGTATGTATGATGCCATCTTGTGTTCTGTGGGCTTTAGTTTCAGTTGCTATGTAGGGTTTGACTGACCATCCTTTTGTCTGAGACGACCTCCTTGCTGTCCAGCCACCTGTCAGCGTACCAACACGGGCACACTGACTAGATGGTTTTCCGAAACATGGGGACTGGCCCCTTGGCTACCCTACATGGCCCCTGCTATGTCCCCACACAGGTGATCTTCTGTAAAGTGGCCTGTAGGGGATGAGGCAGGAGTGGTGGTAAGCCATACCAGAGCAGGAGAGCAGGCAGGCTAAGTGCAGAAGCAGCTGAAGGAACGGGTGTAGAGAAGCAGGGCAGGTAGCAGGAGAGAGACCAAAGCCTCTCTGTACACACGTCCTTGGGTCTGCCGTGTTTCAGGAGAGATGCTGATGTGTCCTCATGCTCTGCTTGTGTGTGTGTGTGTGTGTGTGTGTGTGTGTGTGTGTGTGTGTTTGTTTGTTTCAGGTGAGTGGGCTTGAGATGAGGAAGTGGATGGATGAGCTGTTCCCCATCATCATGGACATGCTGCAAGACTCCTCTTCTCTGGCCAAGAGACAGGTATGCCTCACACTCCCGTTTCCACTTGGCTGGGACCAGGAGGGTCTTAAAACCTTCATTCTTGGTTCCTGGAGCTGGGTCTAGTGGCACATTCTCTGCCCCAGCTCTTATCCTACCTGTTAATGTACGTATGGTGTGGAAAAGGAAATGAATTTTGTAATGGAAAATAATGCTGTAAGTTTTGTTATTAATGTAATTTATCACTTGTGTGCGGTGACCTCAGGGTTTATTGGTTACTAAAGCAATATTCATTCTGCAGCTAATGGTTGTCGTTTATCGTGATTTAGCGTTATGAAGTGCTGGAGGGGTGAAAATTAAGGTTCCCGTGAGGGACGTTTTGGCCCCTGGGAGATGGTTTGGTAAATTTGACTGCGGCTTTGCTGCAGGTCATTCACAGTCAGCTTGCAGTTATTGTTGCCAGCCTAGTTTGAGTCATATTGCTGAAGATACCTGATGTTTTCCCCCCAGTTGGAAGCAGCTAAAAAGGAGCGCTCAGGGAATGTGGAGAACCTGGAGGGGAATAATCTGTCATGATGTAATCCCTGTTTTATATCCAAAATAAAGGTGCAGTGTGACTTTGATGTACAATATGTCTTGGATGCCAAAAAGCCTTCATTTGAATCTGCACATACAACATGGTCTCCTCCTTGCCTGGGCTTTTATTTTCCTCCATGTTTTAGTGACTGGCTGCCTTATAAAATCGTTTTGATTTAGCGGTTCTGTTTTGACAAAAACCAGAAGTGGCCCGGTCATCCAGTCCTATGAAAAAAGAAGCAGGTCACTGGATGCTGTATTGGGCTTCACCCTCCCGTCCTGCAGGTAGCGCTGTGGACCCTTGGGCAGCAGGTGGCCAGCACTGGATATGTGGTGGAACCGTACCGCAAGTACCCGTCGCTGCTGGAGGTGTTGCTCAACTTCCTCAAGACGGAGCAGAACCAGGGAATCAGGAGAGAGGTATGCGGCCATCTTGGATTTGGTAGCAGCAATATTACTCATGTAAGGGCTGTGAATCGATAAGGGAAAAAAACTATAATTAATCACAGTATTATGTAATTAATTACAATTAATCACACCTGACAATAAAACTTATCATAAATGTTTATACATTGAATCCCCAAATTTAATGTAGAATTAACATTAATGTCATTAAGAATATGGGTCATTCTCACCAAAACTTCACTGTAAATTTCAATTTTCTCTACTTTTTAAAATTAATTTGAAGACCGACTCGAATTATACAACTTCTTTGTCTAAACTGTCAATTTTGCTTTTGGGATAGTTAATCAGTTTTATATTACCGTTTCTTTTTATAGTGAACAAGTATTTTATGAAATCCAGGGTAAGAGTTACAGAAATGAGGGAAAAACTGAGCAAAAAATAATGTACATCTGATCATACAAATTGATTGTTTATTCTGGGTTATATACAGTAAAGTTATCTAGTTTTGTGTTATTTGATCTTTAGCTTTTACAGGAAAGAGATTTTTAGCTGCCTATTTGGGGAAAATGGTTAAATGATTAAATCAGAGAAACACATGATAATTTTAATAGACCTAAAAAGTTAAGGTTATGCCTTTTGCTGTACACAAAAAAAGCGCCAGTAACATTTTTTTCTCAAGTTTGTGAGACCGACCCATATTTGTGTATTTTTTTTTATGGTTTAGCTTAAAGGCGGAATGGACAGGAGGGCATGGGCTGTTATATTATATGTAGGGATATAGACAGGAGGGCATGGGCTGTTATATTATATGTAGGGATATAGACAGGAGGGCATGGGCTGTTATATTATATGTAGGGATATAGACAGGAGGGCATGGGCTGTTACATTATATGTAGGGATGTTAAGCAATTTAATTTTTTTTTTAATTGTGAACCATGGTGATTAATCGCATATCCCATATATATGTGTAATCATGTGCGCATAACACAGTGAGTTGAACATTTTATCAGGGTCAGTGGACCTTGGCTTTGTGTTTTGGAGTTTGTACAGTCATGTCAGTCTAAAAGCTATTTCGCAAATGGCTCTAAAAACAGAAGCCTGACAACCACTGAAAGTACAGTTATAACTGGAAAGATCCTCATTTTCAGGTATTAGCCATCAATAAAATTAAAAAATATACACACACAGACACGCAGTACCAGTGAAGAGTTTGGCCACACCTACCCAAAGAAATGTTTACTTGTACTATTATCGACATTTTTGAATAATTATAAAGACATCATGACTATAAAATAACATCGAATTATGCACTGAATAAAAATGTATTAAACAAAATTATTTGGGGGTGCAGCTCTGTGGGCTGGGACTTAGAAGGTTAATGGTTCAAATTCCTGGACTGGCGGAGTGACCCCACAATTCGGCCCTTAACCCGTGCCCTGCCCCATGACTAGGCTATCCGTGTGCTGGGCCTGCTGGGAGCTCTGGATCCTTACAAGCACAAGGTGAACATTGGCATGATTGACCAATCCCGGGACGCCTCCGCTGTCAGCCTGTCTGAATCCAAGTCCAGCCAAGATTCTGGTGAGTCCTGAGCCTCTGCCCATCGGGTTCAGATTGCCCCGACATGAGTCATGCTCCCCCATTTATGCCCAAATCACATTTACCCATGCCTGGGGGAGCGCTCCATGCAGGTTTAAATGGTAACATTGAAACATTAGTTTCAAGGATTTGTTCATTGAGTGCAAAGGTTAGATGGAACATCTCTTGACGGTCGCTATGAGTCATTGCTTCCAGGAATGTGCTATGAGAGGTGTTGGTGCACGTTCAAAATGCTACACATGAGCAGATGCAAATATTTTTACATCTTATGGTCGTGCATTTTTTTTTGGCTGTCAGATCCATCACCTTGTGTGTTTCCTTTTGTCTAGTATCGTTTCTTGTTTGCAGATTGTATCATTAACAATATGGATACAGAGCTGTTGCTTTGCTCTGTGGGTCTGGGTGTAATACTTGAGGTTATAATTCTGCAACTTGAGGCTTGTTGCCACAGTGAATCTTCAGGCTGAAAGTCCTGCAAAGGCACCTGCTGGTTTTCATCAAACCAGGCACAGAAATGTGGTTACAAGTGAACAATGGGCAACTAATGCTGGAGCGGAGTCTATTTGTGGATCGGTGGTTTAGCAGTCGTCTGAAATAGGCAGACACTCTCTGAGGTTTCAGGAACCTGACCACGGCCAAGCTGCACAGCGCTTGATTTTTCAGGCTTGACAGCATGAAAGGGTTTGCAGGCCATGCTGCCAGCGGGAAGTTCTAGACATCAGAGTGACAGTTATGGTCACCCTCTTTTGGCGCTCAAATGTGATAAGATGTGTAGTGTTTTGCTCAAGTGCTGTGAAAATAAGCAGCAGCTTACCGATCAATCAGTACTTATAACTCTTGACTGTTAACAGATTGCTTATAACTTTCTCAGTTGTACTGATAGACAAAGTTGATTTCCAGACTCTGATTCGAACCTTTGGTACGCCGAATCTGGTAGCAACAGGCCTGGTGGCCTTTGTTTGCAAACCGTTGAGCCCCCGCAGGGCAGGGCTTAATGCATTTAGCAGCAGGGTGTCATAAAAACCTCGCGGGAAGTGGAGTGGCCTGCTGTCAGGGCGTGGGGATATGGCCAGGTCGTCTGCGTCTGGAGCGGTGCAGTCTGTCTCAGATCAGCTCGGTGCTGAATAATCATGGCTGCTCCTGATTGCTTAAGTGTGTGTTTTTTGTTTTGTTTCGTACTCTCCCTTTTCTCTGTTCTTTGAAGTTAGGAATGATAAAACTAAATTTGTGGGACAAACTAGTTTCTGCAGGTCAGTTGCATGGGGGTGACAAATAGGAGCTACTGCTGCCCCCTACAGACAGCATTCATTGCCCCCCCAGGCTCCCAGGTCTGTGTTTGTACAGTTTAAAAAAATAGACTTTGTGTTGGACGTCGGTGTGCTGTCATTCATTATGACTATAAATGGGGTTGAAGGGTTCTGGGAAAACTGGATGTAAATTAGGAAATGGGATCCTCTCCCATCCCGATTTGGGTAATTTCAGGTTACCTGTGGTGAACATTACGTTGCTTAGCGGGTATCTTATTAAATGGTATCAACTGACATTAGTTTCCCAGGCCATGCAATATATCCACTGAGAGTTACATGAGGAATCAACTTGCCCAGGCTGCAGCTCTGTGAGCCCACGCAGACGCAGGCACACACAGTTGCAAACATATGCAGACACGCGCAGATAGATACACGGAGCACCTGGTTTAAGTGTGTACACACACACGCGCGCATGCAGACACACGCAGATGCAAACACCTGGTGGTCTTGAATATGTCAGGAGATCACCAGTGTTCTTGGAATCTTCAGCTTTACAGCTACTAATAACAAGGCTTGCTGTTTCTGTGTGCGTGCGTTTGTGTGTGCGTAAGGTCTGTAGCTCTCAAGCCCTGGGCACATCGGCCTCTGACATACCTGCAGTATTTTCACTTTATGTGACACGTGCCACGCCTGTAGATCTTGCATCTGACACTGCTTGAAGATGGAATGGTTAATTTCCTTAGAGGGCATTTGCATCATAGTGACTAATATGGCTGACAGCGGTTATTGCTGATTTTTAAAAAAAAAAAAATTTCTCTCCTCGAGGTCATGAAAGGGTCTCCTTTGCTAGGTATGAGCTGAGGGTTTCTTTTAGAGGCTTAGCCAGCGCCCATGTTCAGGCAGCACGATGCTTCTCTCCCCAACCAGCGGACTACAGCACCAGCGAGATGCTGGTGAACATGGGCAACCTGCCGCTGGACGAGTTCTACCCAGCCGTGGCCATTGTAACGCTGATGCGAATCCTTCGGGACCCCTCGCTGTCCAACCACCACACCATGGTGGTGCAGGCAGTCACCTTCATCTTCAAGTCCCTGGGCCTCAAGTGCGTGCAGTTCCTGCCCCAGGTCATGCCTACCTTCCTCAACGTCATTCGAGTGTGCGACGCCAACATTCGTGAGGTACAGCTCCGGGCACGCCACAGCTGAATCGCCCTCATCTGAGAAATGGCATTTTCTCCAGGAGCAGAGAGCAACTGGTTACCGATATTTTAAACCAGTTAAATTGGGAGAGTGGGCTGGAATTAAAGTGTTCAGTCTGAATTATTTAGCTCTTAACCTCATACCTGTTTTTGTACACCCTTGTTTACAAATGATTGACCCATAATAGCATGTGCGTACTAATCTTTGATATTTGCATTTTTATGCATCCAGTGTTAGTCCAGTGCTACGCAATGTTCAGATCTGCATAACAGGGCTTCTGTTATGAAGTGTTTGCGTTTAGAAATAGATGGCTGATGGAACGAAATGCATTCAGTGTGCAGTTACGCTTTCCAAACCTATTATAAATGTCCACTATTACACCTGAAAAGCTGAGAGCTAATGGGCCTTAATATGGATTTTCGTTGTCAAACGGTTGGTTGAGACCTGCTTCAGGTCCATCAACAAAGGCAGACTTTCTGTGCATGTCAGCGTGTGTATCTCACGTATAATTTACTTGTGGGGACCAAATGTTCCAGGATTGTGATAAAAACCTGTTATTTTGACCTTGTGGGAATGTTTTTTCAGGCCGCACAAGGGGAAACTCAATTTTATAAAAAATTTGTGACTGCAGTCAAAAAACTAAAATAGCTAAAAGTCTTGTATTTTGTTTGTTTACTTATGGTTAAGGTTAGCGCTGGCTAGGGGTTAAGGTTGTCATTGTTGGGATTAGGGTACGATTTAGGGTTTTTGCTCACGCCTCTCCTTTCTCCTGCCAGTTTTTATTCCAGCAGCTGGGCATGCTGGTCTGCTTTGTTAAGATCCACATCCGGCCCTACATGGATGACATCTTCACCCTCATTAGAGTAAGTACTCGGCGCGGCACCCAGTGGTTTCATCTGTACACTTATTTTCCAGTGGAATTTACAGTTCGTTTAGTTTGCGTGAGCTGGATAATTAGCCTAATACGTGGCACCCGTCAAGTGGGAAGGGAACATCCCTTCGATTGCGCTTATGTGTGCGTTAGAAGCACGGTTTGTCTTTGAAGGGTTCTCCGGCAGATTTGGGCCTTCTTTCACCCTGTGCATGTTCAGGAGCCACATTTTGTCCTGACAGCCCATTAGATGCTTTTTCTGATTTGAGGACAGCTCAGTTGGATTTGAAGCTCCCTTTCACCACTGAATATCGTAACTCCAAGGTTCACGAAAGCGCAGTCTGGATGATGGCTATGCAGTGGTAGCATCTCATGTACGCCTGGGCAGGAATAACGTTCTGGTCTGTGGAAGGGGAGAATTAAGCCTGTTTTCATGCTGCACAGATTTACAGTACAGTCGAGCACGGAGGGGGAAACTCGAGGAAATGTGAGACCCCTGGAGCAAGACAAAGGGGCCTTTGTTTTGTTGTCTGTCTGCCACATTGCTCCAGATGGGAGCAGGAATGGCCATTGGAGACTGCAAGCATATAAAGTACCATTGGCTGCCGTCCCTCACTGAACCGTCCCCATCCCAGAGCGGGAAAGCAGACGGGCAAGTTGGCCAGCGGGCAGAACACCCCACAGAACCTCCTTTGGCTGCTGGCAGCAGGCGTGCCCAGGGGTTGAGTGGGAGGTTCCTCTCCAAGTGTGCTCATGTTTCACTTTGCTTTACCATCGGGCCGGATCCTGCTGTTGCCCACCTCATCCAGGGTTATGTTTAAGGCTGGTTGGTTGATATCAGTACAAGCCCCTCTTCCTGTATGGGTGCTGTGGCCGGGCGGCGTGAACAGCGGTTTTCGCAAAGCCCCACTGCCCACTTGACCGTTTGACCGGCTGCCCCAGTCCCTGCACAGTGGTGTAAACCTCAAAGAATGACTGTGAACCAAGCCTCAGTGTTAAGTGATTTGCCAGCAAGCCACATTTCCTCTGAGGACCGCAACCAGCCCCATGTTTGTAATAGAGCGAAATGTACACGGGCTGCAGGACTCCCCACATGGGCCGGTGGGCTTGGTGCTTTTCCGCAACTCACCAACTTGCCTTTGATTGCAGGAGTACTGGACACCCAACAACCCCATGCAGAACACCATCATCCTGTTGATCGAGCAGATCGTGGTGGCTCTGGGTGGGGAGTTCAAGCTCTACCTGCCCCAGCTCATCCCCCACATGCTGCGGGTCTTCATGCATGACAACAGCCCTGGACGCAGTGTCACCATCAAGGTGAGAGGCGGTGCAGCTGTCACCTTGGCCAGGTTTCCTCAGGGTTGGTCTGGAGTAGTGTTCCTCAGTACGGTCCTTGGGGACCCCTAGACGATCCACGTTTTTGCTTCCTCTCGGTGGATTAGGGTATGAGTTTTTTTTTTTTTTCCTAGCCCCCTGAAGAGCCACCTCATTTTTGCTTGGTTTGTTAACTCGCATATACAGGCAGTCCCTGGGTTAAGAATGACTAACTTACAGGTAAGTCGTACTTACTAACAGGCTGCCAGGAAGCCCATTATATAAAATATTCAGGTTAAGTACAATGGCTCATAGTAACAAATCCATGCACTACTTTGTAATACTCGAGAAAACATTATGTGGCTTTCAGCGTTTCATTGGCTCAAGAGACCAGTACCCTGTTTATTATTACTCTGTAATTATTATGTATTATTATTGATCAGACTTATCTACAGATTGACTATAAAGACAGACTTAGGGAACGGATCTTGTTTGTAACCTGGGGGCGGCCCGTACTCGGGAGAGTAGGAACAGTTGCCCAGTTGTGGTCCACCTGAAATGCAGTTAAATAGCCTGAGACGTCTCTGATCTGCTTTTAATGTGAATCGTAGCGATCGTGATCTCTTCTCCTCTTATTAATGTATCCATAACTTCGATGGCTGGTAATAACGTGTTTCACGACCCGATCCGCACCACGTTTCCTCATCTGACATGCCGTTATCTCACATTTTTCAAATGCATTACGCATGAAAAAGACCCCGTGATGGAGACACGTGATCTTATTTGGCCAATCAGCACTGCCATCTAATAGGAAGTCATTCTCTTGGTTTGTGAATGTGGCATAGATCCAGCCTGGTGTTTTTCCACTGGGCCAAGAACTGAGCTGAATCACAAACTAATGATGTTTGCAATGTAAATGTGTGCGAGTTGTACCCGCGCTTACCAGCAGGGCTGAAATGCATAACTGAACCGAGCTGGTAGCATCACCATCTGATCGCATTCTGGTCGAAATGCACGCAGATTCTGGTGTTCTGCGCATGGATTATCTGAAGGAAAATAGTGCATATTCTATTTATTATTCATTATTAGTAGTATAATTTCTTCAATATTAGTAGTTTCACACATTGCAATGTATTGATGAATTCCCAATAACTTAAATTTCCAGCCTCCTACATAAAATGGCACGAAAACAGCCAAACAGAAGGCTAATGCTAACTCCATTAGTGTTTGGTGATAACTTACTTTACCCTTACTTTTGAACATTCTCATTGGCTTCATGAGCATATGAATGCACTTTCTTGACAAAACCTTATATGCACAAATCTCGTTCCCAAACCCCTTGGTATCCCACCTGTATGATTACGAGGTCTCACCTTCTGCTCTTCATTGGCTGTTCACCTGTAGCATTGAAGCGAGCAGGCCTAATGTGAAACCTTCCAGTCTGGGCATTGTAGGTTGTCAGTTGCAGTTTCTCTGCTCCCTTCACGTGGCACCAGTGCCGGATCAGCCAGAACGGTTTCAGGTGCCGTGGACAGGCTTTGTGGCACCAAGGTTCAGAAAACTATGCTTCTTCAGAGTGTGGGCCAATCTTTCAAGGTGCTTTAAATTCAGTAAATCTGCCCCTTAGCTCTATTGTTGTAATGATTTGATACAAAGTGTCCTTATTGGGAACACATGTCTTTGTTTTCATTTAAAGCAAACACTGAAGCATTTTCAGTTTAAAATGGTAAGCAGATTTGATGCCGATAAATGGGTTGCAAGGTAAAACTCATCCCTTACCTGCCCACCTCCGCAGCAGGGACCTGGAACGTGTCAGAGAAGACTTTCTCTTAGCAAAACATGACAACACTCATGTGGCGATCAAAAAAAGCCGCCTTCAAGTCCAACATTCTTTGGAGCAGAGGCTTCTGGGAGATACTGCAAAAGAGTCGAACGATGAAAGCGGCATCCATCCATCCGGTAATCATCAACAGGAGACCTTCTGTAATGTCTATATTACTGGAAATGCTGGCATGTCCAGGACCCGAATCCCATTTTTCCGATTAAAAACAGAAACGACTTTCTAGTGCGTTTATTTTCCTCGCTGTCTGACGGTGTGTCTTCCCCATGTGGAAATGCTATTCATTATAGTACCTCATAAAAATGTGAAGTAATAACTAATAATTTGAACATATTTTTAAGCCCTTATTTGTGTGCAAAGATTAAGATGTCCAAACTCATCTCATCCATAAATTCTGGGATTGCCAGCCGGTTTTTGGATCCAGGTGGCCTCATAAAAAAAGAAGAAAAATTTGGCTCTGTGCTTCAAAAGAGAGCGCAGGGCTGTCTGTCAGCCAGCAGTGGGAAGACAGGCACTTCAAAGGGGGTGTCTGAATTCTGCAGTCATGGTCTGATCGTACTTTCACATCTTTGTGCCTGTATTTCACACGCCCCGTGTAACATGTTAAGCTGTACCCCCCCCCCCCCATAGGACATCCAAAAGGGAAAAGACAACTCAAACTCGGGTGTTAAATGAGACGTTTGGGTAAAATGCGGCCAGCAGGGAACTCCTGCTCCAACATGCAAAATGACCTGGAGCTCTGATCTCCACTGCAGGTCCTGGTGTCACCTTTAGCTGTGAGCCCATCTGTGGTGTCCTTGGTGATGGCTCTGTCTGTCACGTTAGGGGAATATTAACAGTGCCCCCTCTGCTGGTTTGGGGGCCTTTTCCAGTTTGGGATAGGGGAACTTGACTGCTTCTCCCTGGTGAGAATCTTACCTTCTCATCTTCCCAGTGGTGAGAGTAACCTAAGGGTTTCTGGGTGCACTTAAGTGACACTAGGGTGGAGGACTAACACAGAGGCCGTGTGCAAGACCGGGTAAGGGTGCCTCTACTTTGTGAGGGGCCTGAGGTCCCTTGGCTTATACAGGTCACCCCTACGTGGCTTTTGGCAGCCTGTCGTTGCCAGTGCCTTTTTACCGCGGTGGTGTGTTGGGACAGTGGCATTAGACTGCATGACAAGTCACCCTGTGGCGGGGTCAACTGTTTCTCTGCCTGTCTCTCTCTACCTTTACCCATCTCTGTGTGCCTGTCTCTGTCTCTCTCTCTCTGCCTGTCTGTGTCTGTCAGTCAGTCATTATTACATTATTTAATAAAAAACTAAAAATGAAGCCTGCCGAAGGGGCATCTGTGCAGCTTAGTGACCCATCACCAAACCCCCTTCCCACCCCCAGCTCCTGAATGCCATCCAGCTGTTTGGCGCTAATCTGGATGACTACCTTCACCTGCTGCTGCCGCCCGTCGTGAAGCTGTTTGACGCTGCGGACGTGCCCCTGCAGGCACGCCGGTCAGTCCTGGGGGCCGCCCATGTGTCGGGGGGCGGGGGGGTCTCATAAGCCATCCAGTTTTTCATGCTAATTACTTAGCATGTGGCCTAAGACTTGTGGCGGTGTGTGTGTGTGTGTGTGTGTGTGTGTGTGTGTGTGTGTGTGGTGCTTTTTGGAAATGTCTGATTTGCAGTCGCATAAATCGCCCATACACCATTTTTTTTTCCCATTTCCTTTCAGTTCCAGATGCACCGGCACCTCTGGTATAAAATGTAAATCTAAAGAGTAAATCATTCTGGACAAGGTTTATTATCATGAAAACCTTACAACAGAGGTCATTGTGCTGAGTGCTGTGCGATTCCCTATGCAGTGACATGGCAATGTTTGCAGTTATGCAAGCTGCTTACGCCCGTTGTTGTTTGGGTTTAGTGTTTTTTTTTTGTTTTTTTTTTGCAAAGGCATTGTATTGAAATGGAGGGAGGATGTTGGAGGATGACTGTGCTGAAGGGCCAGGCCGCACCGAGCCCTTCTGCATTACTTCTCTGGGATGAATTTGTTTTCCATCATGTACCATGTGAGAGGAGTTCTGTGTGTTTGGGGAATACAGTGTTTTAGGACCAGCCTGTGAAATGCCAGACACACATAGGCGGCTTTACCCCTAAGTTACCCTTCACTCAGGGGGCTCTGCCAAGGACATACCTCCCTCACCTGTCTGTTTTTTCATTCTTTGGCACTGCAGACCAATTCTTAGCAGCAGCCATTTCATGGTTAGTTTACACAAGTGCTCCTTTTTCAGCCCTGATGCATGCGTGTTAGGGGGGCAGAGGCACCTGGGCTTCCGTGCAGCACCGTGTGAGTCCCTCCCCCTCAACAGGGGGAGGGCACCCCAGGGCCTTCCTGCATCTCGCACCTTCGCGTAACCCTGTGCACTTCCTCCATGAGGAAGTTATGTAAGCTGCTGAGTCTGCCCCCTCCAAGTTTGAATGCCTGAGAATTTGAAGCGTGTGGGGAATGTATTAAGTTTAACGTTTCGCAGAGATCCTGAAATCTTGCTATTTGTGATGGGTTTACAGCTTGTTTAGTGTGTTTTGGAGAAAGTCGTGTCTCAGGTCGACAGTTTAACTTTTATTAAAAGCTGCTCAGTACAAAGTGGTCTTCCAGTGTTTGGAGGGAGGGAGGGAGGGAAGATGTCTCTTCACTGTGTCCGTCACTTTGCCCCGTGTCTGTCTGTCTTGTGGCCGTCCTCGAATGGCAGGGTTGCCTTGGAGACCCTGGACCGGCTGACAGAGTCTTTGGACTTCACGGACTACGCCTCCCGGATCATCCACCCCATCGTGCGCACGCTGGACAGCACCCCGGAGCTGCGCGTCCCTTCAATGGACACCCTGTCCTCTCTGGTCTTTCAGCTTGGCAAGAAGGTGCCTGTCCTCTTTGTTTATAACTCAGATGGTGTTTCCTTGGCAACCTAAATAGCTGAATTCAAAGCAGCTTTTAGCCATGGTTCACAATCATTTGGTAACAAGTTCCTTATACACTACACCCTCTGCAGTGTGGACTTGGTATTGCAGTTGTTACACGGCAGTGAACCATGGTCACAGTGCCAGTGCCTGTCTGAAACGAATTTCTATGGCTTTTATCCTGTCCAGTGGTGGGTGACCTGGCCTGGTGTCCCCGTCACAGTTCTCGATTGTTCCCTTTCAAAGGCTAAATGCTATTTAGGGAGAAGCAGTGACAATAAGGCAGCTGGCCAAGCTGAGCGGGAGCCACAGACCTCCGTTTATGTCGCCAACGGCTCGTTTGATCCACAGTGATGTTTACTGTTCCATGCTGATGTAGATGGAGATCTAGCTGAATCCAGTTAATTTAAGTGCCAGCTGCTCTTATCACGCAGATCTGCTGCTGCCCAGAGCCCTGTGCTGATCTTCAGCCTGGTTGTCATGTTCAGAGTGCAAGAAGCTTAGGGTCCTATCAGTGACTGAGGATGCGTTAGCGACCACTAAGTGACGGCGGGAAGTGGAGAAAAGGCTGGAAGGTCGGATTAAGCATTAGATCTGTAAGCCGGCAGCCTCCCCACCTCCCACCCCCCACCATGTGCAGCATGTGTTAGGCTATGAAACGGCCACTGTACCCCCCCGCCTCAATCTCCTCCTAGTAGCCCAGTTATGAGGCTGGAAACGCTCGTAAGAACAGCTCTGTGGTGATGTCACCGCCGCAGGCCGTGCAACCTGTGAGAAAGTGGAGGGGGGGAGGCAGTAGCACATATAATGAGAGCTGAGGCTGTCCAGGCTGTAGGTTTCCATTATGTAGACATGGCCGCCGCGGCTGCCCTGAGGCCGGCCTGCCTCCGCACACCTCCTGGACCCCATGAAATCCCTTTGTGGGACTCTGCCGCTCCCCGCAAGATGACCTTAATGCTCCGATTGTGCAGCTCTGTGAGGACGGATGGCTCAAAAGCGAACTGCGGCTCTGCACCTGTCTTTCAGTACCAGATCTTCATCCCCATGGTGAACAAAGTCATGCTGAAGCACAGGATCAACCACCAGCGCTATGACGTCCTCATCTGCCGCATCGTCAAGGTCAGCTACCGCCCCCCCCCCGACAATTTTTCTCGCTTGGTGGAGTTGGCCTGCTGCGTGCAGGTATGAGGTTTGCCCACAGGCTCTTGCTGTCGGCTCTCTGTTCATCACGATCCCCAGAGCACATTCCTCAGTTATAATCTCACTCTTTCCTGCTCACAGCCCCCGTTTCAGCTGAAATCGGTGACACCGTTGTGTGGCTGCCTGAGGTGCTCCCCGATGTCCCCCGGGGAGCGCTCTTGTGGCACCCACTAGCAACATTAGTTTTCTGGAGGCTCCCAGACACACTCTGCGTATCTGAGCCCCGGCTCCTCTCCGTCTGCCCGATTTCAGGGTTACACGCTGGCAGAAGAGGAGGAGGACCCCCTGATCTTCCGGCAGCTGCGGGGTAGCCAGGTCGACACGCTGGGCGGCGGTCCGGTGGAACCAGGGCCCATGAAGAAGCTGCACGTCAGCACCTCGGCCCTGCAGAAGGTCCTCACTGCATACTGCGTGTCACACACCACTTCCACACACAGGCAGGCCTTTGAACAGATACTGTACAGTACTATATATGGCCTGTATACATACATCCTTATTATTCCCTGCCTCACATGTGTTTCGCACAGTCTTACCCTTTAGGGTATACTGAATGCAGTCGGCCCTCCGTATCCGCGGGTTCTGCATCCACCCATTCAACCAACTGCAGATCAGAAAAGAAAATTCCAGAAAGTTCCAAAAGGCAAACCTTGAATTTTTCGTGCTCCGAGCTCCACGCTGACTCCACGTAAATGAAGCAATGCACAGGCGTGTCCTGCCACAACCTGTCTGACTGAGCATGTACAGACGTTTTTTCCTCGTTACCTAAACTATACAGTGTAACGACTACATAACATTCACATCATATCAGCTATTATAAGTAGTCTAGAGATGATTTAAAGTATATGGGGGGATGTGCGTAGGTTTTCTTAAATATTACGCCATTTCATATATCATGTAAAGCGCTTTGGGGCGACTCAGTTGTGGAAAGCGCTACATAATTTGAATTGCATCCGTGGATTCTGGTCCTGGAACCAGCACCACCCCCCCCCCAGATGCGGGTGGACGACAGTAAAGCAGTACGCAGGAATACTGACCTGCTATTGGATTGGGTTCGTTAGAAGGGCTGTGCTCCAGTCGAAACCTGGTATCGGGTCCAAACGTTGACAGAGGTGTTTATTATTCACTGTTTATTTTTCGGCAGCGCCTCGAAGGTGCTGCGGTGTGACATAGCAGAGCCGCCGCCCCCCCCCCCCCCCCCCCCCCCCCCCCGACCCCCCCCCCGCGCCCCCCCCCCTGCCGCGCGGGCCGCGGCCCGCGCGCGGCGCGGCGGCCCCGGGGGTGCCCCGGG